>JXTB01000821.1:11139-54573 GCA_002914805.1 Parasponia andersonii | reverse complement strand
GTTAGATAACTGGGTAAAATCATTAAATCCCTAATTATAAAATATTGAGTGGGAGAAGGTATGAGATACCTACGATCTCCATTGTTGGTTCATTATGTACTAGGATGAGTCTCGCCTCAAAATCTTGCTGAACTCCTGTAGGAGGGATTTCGTCTGGATAGTATTGGAAATTAATTTCTAAGGATAAGGTATTAGGTGGACTATATGAGGCCGATCACCCGTAGGGGCAGTCTTATATAGAAAGCTTAATTATTGAAACAATGGTTACACACTCAACTCGAAATACTGATATCCTCCCGTAAGAGTTCTTATTAGTAGAGTAGAGGACTAAATTAAATGGCAGTTAGAAATATGGAATATGAGATATTTATCTTATTTTCTAACTGAAATTATTTCAGTTTGACTTGTTAATTGCATGACTTCCGTAAGAGGCTTGTAATTAATGGAAAGTTGAATTACCATGAATATTAGTGATAGTCCTAGGGATACTTCACTTGCATATTGTAGATTTTATTTTACATTATGTTAATTATTCAAAATATTTGTTGCACGATGTTTGCTATTATATAGATTAATTTATTTTCATTCAAATAGATATGTCCGTAGTTCCTTTTCCTACTGTACTTACATTCACATAACTTGTATGGTTAGACTATGTTGTCTGGATTAGTGTAACCTAGATTTAGTACTTATGGCTGATAAGTTATTAAGTTTTTACTTTTATATGTTCGTCCACATTCACTGATGAGACTAGTGAAGAAAAATAAAGCATATATGTGGTGGGAGAATTTCTAGAAAATTCATTGATATATGTTGACATACGATGTCTAATATGTTACAGCATGAAATTCAAGGAATTCAAATCACCATAATATTATGCTAAATCTCAGTGAGATTTCTAATGAACATCTTCACCAAGCTATAGTAGCTAAAGGTGAATTTTCTAATCCCTTGCTAAAAGGAAAATGTTTCTTATATAGCATTAAAGGATATTGAAAGAAAATTGTTAGGGATATCTATACAATACTTGATTGAAAGGTAATAACAATTTATTATTCATTAACTTCTTTTAGTGAATGACTTAATGAATCTTAGATAGGATTCAAGAATCATTAACTATGTTTGCATGTCTGTTGCAAAGGGTTCTATAGAAACCAAAGGGTTTAGTGAAGACAAGTTCACTAAGAGTAAGGACTTCAATGACTATAGTGTTTGTACATAAAATGAGAATTATTTAAATCCATATTTGATGAATTTATGAATTAGGACATTAAAAATTGTCAAGCATTTAAGAAAATTTTGATTTTTATTTCATACTTGATGAAACGATATCATTCTGTTTGTCTCAACGACAAAGTTTCTATGTGAAAGAATAATATTTTTAATTGTGCTAAATGACATTTTTATTGACCTAAATTATTCTCATTATATAATACTAATAATGATGATATTGGACATGATAAATCTATTCATAAAAAAGTGAGTAAGTACTAAGAATAAAACATATTTGTATTTCGGTTATATTAACCTAAATATGATCCAAAGATTGGTTAAGGATAGGCATCTAAACTTGTTAGAAGCTATATATTCACCAATCTGCGAATCTTATCTGGAAGGTAAAATGACTAAATGGTCCTTTATTAGAAAAGACTTAAGAGTACAAGAATATTTAAAAATAGTATATATTGTTGTCTGCGGGCCCTTGACCAATCAAGCCTAATGAGGTTTTGAATATATCATTATGAATGATTATTCAAAAATTTTGTTATGTTTACCTAATTTGACTGCTAATTGAATTCTTTCGAAAAGTTCAAAGAATTGAAAGTAGAAACTAAAAGGTAATTAGGAAAAGCATAAAGACTCATCGATTGGATCGAAGCGTTGAATACATTTATAGAGAATTCTTAGGAATATCTCATAGACAATAAAATTTTTTGACTATGATTAAGTTGTTATTCAATTATTCATTATTACAACCCTAAAGTAAGTTATTTCTTGAGGAGCTAACTGATGATGTAATCAACTTATCTATGAAAGATAGATTAGAGTAAGCACTTAGGAAGGATAAATCACTAGAAGATAAATATATATCAGACCCTCATTGTAGTGGGAGGATTGTGAGATAATCTGATAGATATTTAGAAATAGGAGAGTCTTACAACCTAGAATCTGATTACTTTATCTACTAAGAGGAAATAGATGATGTTGATATAGATCTTTGGCAAAAGGCAATAGAATCTATATTAGAGTCTATNGATATTGAAAGAAAATTGTTAGGGATATCTATACAATACTTGATTGAAAGGTAATAACAATTTATTATTCATTAACTTCTTTTAGTGAATGACTTAATGAATCTTAGATAGGATTCAAGAATCATTAACTATGTTTGCATGTCTGTTGCAAAGGGTTCTATAGAAACCAAAGGGTTTAGTGAAGACAAGTTCACTAAGAGTAAGGACTTCAATGACTATAGTGTTTGTACATAAAATGAGAATTATTTAAATCCATATTTGATGAATTTATGAATTAGGACATTAAAAATTGTCAAGCATTTAAGAAAATTTTGATTTTTATTTCATACTTGATGAAACGATATCATTCTGTTTGTCTCAACGACAAAGTTTCTATGTGAAAGAATAATATTTTTAATTGTGCTAAATGACATTTTTATTGACCTAAATTATTCTCATTATATAATACTAATAATGATGATATTGGACATGATAAATCTATTCATAAAAAAGTGAGTAAGTACTAAGAATAAAACATATTTGTATTTCGGTTATATTAACCTAAATATGATCCAAAGATTGGTTAAGGATAGGCATCTAAACTTGTTAGAAGCTATATATTCACCAATCTGCGAATCTTATCTGGAAGGTAAAATGACTAAATGGTCCTTTATTAGAAAAGACTTAAGAGTACAAGAATATTTAAAAATAGTATATATTGTTGTCTGCGGGCCCTTGACCAATCAAGCCTAATGAGGTTTTGAATATATCATTATGAATGATTATTCAAAAATTTTGTTATGTTTACCTAATTTGACTGCTAATTGAATTCTTTCGAAAAGTTCAAAGAATTGAAAGTAGAAACTAAAAGGTAATTAGGAAAAGCATAAAGACTCATCGATTGGATCGAAGCGTTGAATACATTTATAGAGAATTCTTAGGAATATCTCATAGACAATAAAATTTTTTGACTATGATTAAGTTGTTATTCAATTATTCATTATTACAACCCTAAAGTAAGTTATTTCTTGAGGAGCTAACTGATGATGTAATCAACTTATCTATGAAAGATAGATTAGAGTAAGCACTTAGGAAGGATAAATCACTAGAAGATAAATATATATCAGACCCTCATTGTAGTGGGAGGATTGTGAGATAATCTGATAGATATTTAGAAATAGGAGAGTCTTACAACCTAGAATCTGATTACTTTATCTACTAAGAGGAAATAGATGATGTTGATATAGATCTTTGGCAAAAGGCAATAGAATCTATATTAGAGTCTATGTACTCTAATAAAATCTGGGATCTTATAGATCCACCTGGAGGGGTAAAATCTTTTAGGTGTAAAATTAGTCTATACGAGAAAAAGAGGAATAGACAGGAAAGTAAAGACTTTTAAAGTAAGTTAGTTACAAAAGGATTATATACAGTAGGAATGTCTATTCTGTTATTATGATCAAGTCTATTTATATATTCTTTTTTCCATAGTCGTATCTCTTGATTATGAGATATAGTAAATAGACATCAAGATAGCTTTCTTGAATAGGAGTCTTGATGAATATATCTAAAAGATACAGCCAGAGGGATTCATTAAAAAAGGCCAAGAAAGTAAAGTTTGTGAAACTTTAGAGATCTAATTTATAAACTTAAGCATTTGTCTAGAATTTATTGATTTGATCAATACATAGACGAATCTTGTATCTATAAAAGATTCATGGCAGCAAAGTGATTTTTCTGATTTATATATATTGATGATATACTAATCATTAGGAATGATACAGGATGACAATCATCAATAAGAATTTGGTTAGCACAATAGCATGATATTTATTTTACTGTTGGAATAGTAAGTTGTTACTAATCCAATCCAGAACCTGAACATAGAGTTATAGTCAAGTGTATCCTTAATTATCTTCAAAGAAATAGGAACTATATACTTGTCTATTCTGGAGAAAGATCTAACTCATATAAGATATATTAATTCGGATGCTCGATCTGAAAATATACTCCAGAGGATCAACTTTTTGTTATGTGTTAACCCTAATAGCGAGACGCTATAGTGAGTAAGATAGCCTTAGCAGAAGAACCTTACTGATCCATTTACCAAATCTTTAGCAATCAAAGTATTTGAGGATCACCTAGAAGGAATAGGACTACGTGATATATCACATCTGCTTTAAAGGGCAAGTGGGAGATTGTTGGGAATATGCCCTAGAAAATAGTTTCTTTGTTTGGCATTTTAAACAATGTTTATTGGATTTAAGTGTTATCTATTTGTTATTAATAAATTCCATATTATGTCTCAATAATATACATGTGATGTTTATGCTTTCTATTATNTTATAAGAAAGTTATAAGTGCATTGAACTGGACCAAGTGAAAATAGAATTTGAGGTTAAGTGTCGTAATTCAATATTCTATCTTTCACTAATCTATCACTATTGCAAGATTACCTTAATCTTAGTGATTGACGGACTTGCTTTTATGAGTTTTATCTTTTTGACTTACTAAAGGACTAGTTCTGATTATATGGTTCGAACTTCGGTATCTTGGAAGATAAGATTTGTGAAATGACGAGAACATCTTTCATAATTTGGACGCCATGCATATAATGTTACTTTGAGTTTTTTCAAGGACTTGGATAATAAAAAACCAGGTGCCAGGTATTCACTTTGTAAATTTGACTGTGTTTGTATGGGCAGTTACAAACACTATAGTCAATTATTATCTATTAGATGAAAAATGGCAACTCAAAGGTAAATATGTACTAGAGGGGTAATACGGTAATTTCATCTCACTAGTACGGTATTGCATCGGGGAAATATTTACAGGTATAGTATATGCTAAATGGATCAAGTTAATTAAAGTGTTAATTAGCTTCACAGAAAATATATGATATTTAGTCTAAGAGTGCAATATTGGGCCTATAGTGGAGTGCCCTAATATTAATGGACATGGCACAGTCATAATTAAGAATTAATTATGATTATGGGTAGTTGGCCTATTGGAGCTTAGACTATCTGGATCCATAAGGTCCCATGTCTAGCTCACACATAGCCCAATAACTAATTGAATGGTCAGTTGAGCTCAATACTTAAGAAAAAAGTTCTCCTAGGTAACTCTAAAGGTGGTACACGCCACTCATGCACAGTAATTATACATTTTCGTGTGACAGAGAGAAAAAGAGAGAGTGGGAGAGATAAGCCACCGTGAGAGAAGTATCGTGTTCGTTTATGGCCGCTAAGGGAGAGATACCCATGGTCGTAAACGTGCACTCAAGGAGAAGGAAGATCGTCTTCCGGATCGTTCGCTCATCCCTCGTTGGGAATCAAGAATGTGCCTACACACCGGATCATTCAACGGGCTCTAGAGAATAGATAGGAAGGCTCAATAGTTGTGAAGAGCTTCCAGGTTTTAACTAAACCAAGATCCATGAATTGATTTATGTTAGATCAACGATCCTACGTTTTTGTTTTGTAAAATTTCAAGAAAATTTTTAAAATACCTATTCCGCTGCATTATTGATTTGTTTACAAAACTGCGGAAATTATTTTCGGAAAAATCGTTTTTCGAAATTTATTGATTCAGAATTTCCAACACGAGTTACCTAAAGAGACACCGTAAGTCTAAGCCACCTAAAGAAGTATCATAAGTCCGACAACTGCGTAAGTGTGTGAATGCATACAAATACTATATGAGTGACAGAATAAGGATATGCACCATTTCAACAAAATCACAAAAATAACCATGTAGTATTTTTTTAATCAAACATCATTTAGTTTTCAAAACTAAGTTCTCAAATCATTTTGGAATTTTTAAAAATTTCGGCATTATAACAGCCATTTTTTATCAGAACCCAAAAATCTAATTTCCTACTTAAAATAGTACAAAATAGTATATATGACATACCAACTAGTGTGACGTACATCCTAAGTAGTTTATATCTCAAACCAGGTTACACCAAATATAAATCACATTTTTATGAATTATTTTACGAAATTTCATATTTATTCAAAATATGTGAAAATTAAGATTAAATCAATTTGAAGATCAAGTAATTGAATCCCTATCTCGATCAAGTGTCCAAATAGAGTTACGGGGCTATGGAGAAAGTTTAGTATCGTTTGGGTGTCATTTGGAGGATCGGGCGTCGTTTTGAACCTTTGATTGATAGGTTTGAAAACTCGATTTTCAATCGTACCTTTCAATCGTAAAATGAACTTCACTACTGAATTTAGAATATTCAAAAATACTAGGTTAGATATATAATTTGACTGATTCGGGTTCGGACCGAACTCGAGCTCACGGCATGCAAATCGAGGTAATTTAAGCCGTTAGATTTAGATTTTCGTGTCTGTCATCAAATATAATCAATATATATATATATATACATATCAAAACTTTTGTTTTCACGAGTACATCACAAATATCAGGTTATTTTACGATCTAACGATTAAATTGAAAATTTTAAATATAAAACTAAAATAGCTCAAAATTGACAAAAATGGCAAAATTCAATTGAGGTAATATTAAGTCAAGATATATATACCACGTTAAAGATCATGAGGAGACGAATCAAACCCAATCATTTTCGCAGCGATTGAATGCTGAAATCGGCACCGGCGACGAAAAATCAGTCACGGATTCATGGCATTATCAGCAGTGAACGAGACGTAGTCAGGCGGCAGGGACGCCGGCAGAGGATCGTCTGGAGCTGGGATGTCGACCACGGGTGGTGACGGTGCTCAACGATGTCGGGAAGTGCCTTGTCGGAGCTCGCCGGAATTTTAGCGTATCTTGTAGGATTTTCGAGAGAGAAAATCGGGAGGACAGAGAGAGAGAGAGAGCCGAGGGGAAATGGGCTATAAGCCATGTGTCCATCAATAAATGGACCTCCAGGTTTTGCCAATTAGTCCCTAGTTTGAGAATTTCTACACTTAAGTCCTCAAAATTGCTATTTGATCCACATTTTCAAAATTCTTTCAAATTAACCCAATTTCGAATTCTTAATTTAATTTAATTTATTTTATTTTTTTAAATGGTCAAAAGACCAAAACACCCTTAGGAAAAATAAAGGGGTTTTACATATATAATATGTTAATTACATTTGTATACCTATTTTATATGCGTTAGTAGATTTATAATATCTATATACGTAACTATGTACGTCCACTTATAATTTATATGTAGATTTTTCTTTTTTTAGGGGATAATTTATAGATTCTATATATACAGATCTATAAGTGTAGATTTACAGATTTAAATGTACCATAAATAAGATTGACATATATCTCTTACCTACATATAGGTATATAGTTTTTAAAAGAGAGAAATATACATGGTAGTATACATTTATAATTATACACAGTACATAGTGCTTTCTAAAACGGAAAATTAAATAAATGCCGATATGTTTTTATATAAACTTGATATGTTTTATCTAATATTAATTGTGTAGGGTACGTAGGGTCAGGTATAATAAGGAATTGGAATCCTTGTACCCGCTTACACCTTCACTTGGTGTTTAATTTTGTCCTTATACCTCCCCATCGGGTATTTAATTTTATAGAGCTAAACTCATATGTAGTAATCGTAAACGAAATTGATCGGATACTACCTGCTTCATTAGGGTAGTGTACACACAAGGACATTGGTAAAAGTAACATCTTTATAAGCATCATATTAATACAAGCATGAGAAACATGTAACTTTTATAGCGAGTGTAGTATATCTGTATTTTTCATGTGTACTAAATACCATAAATGCCCCATAATATTATGTAAAATAAAAAATTACGATCAATGTGAAAAAAAAAAGCACGATATGATTATATTTTATATTTTAACTTTTCATGAATAAATAATAAGAAAAAAAAAGGCAGAAATAATCATCACAATAAAGAAAATTATAAAAGGGTTTAAAATTTCTGGAACAAAGTTTCCTTTTTTGTGCTATATATGATGGAACATAATTTCTTTAATTCCCACCAGAAACCACCAAGACCTGAATCGAACAGCTCCAGAGCCAATTACGTACGTGAATGGATCATGGATGCATGGGTCGGCAGCCAAAATCGCGATGGTCATTAATGTTAATGTGATTATTTTAATCATAGTTAATTATGATTTGACAATTTGTACAATCACTTTTTTTAATCTATTGCCTAAGTAATTAATAACTAATTCTTTATACAGATTTGACTTCGTTAATTTATATCCGATAGTTGAATATCTAAGTCGACTAAATATATTTATGGTGAGAAATTGATGGATTGATTCCATTTAACTTCTAAACGGGTTCAATATTTCTGTATGTACTAATAATATAATTTATGAAAGGGATCATTAAGTTTAGGTGTATATATGTAGTATGTACTATTGTGAAATATAGCCACAAGGTCATCACATCAATATTGTGGCTAAAAAAAATTAAAAACAAGGTATTATATATATATATATATATATATATATATATATATATATATATCTATTTTAGGGAACAAGTACTTACTTTTATATAGTTAATTACACCAAAATGTTAGAAAAAAAGAATACATAAAACTTTCATATGTTGTTTTTTAATAATAAATACAGTTTAGTATTAATAAAGGTAATATGGATCGTACTTAATGTCAAAACTCGAAAGTGACTTACTAAAGAAGAAGACTAGACAGATAATATTAATTAGGGCATGGTTGCATACATGATTGGGGCTGTCGAATTAATTGTTTTAGGGTTTAGCTATATTTATCCAAAGTTAGGAATAAATGTATGGACCACTCTGTTAACAGAATACCCATGTATTCCTAAGGATGGGCTACAACGATCTGATTGATGTAATTTGTGACAATTTTGGATTGTGCGGACACAAAAACAGTTGTGCAACCACATGTGAAGACAAATACTCGAGAGATACATATCCCTTAACAATGACATTAATTTGTTTTTTTGGGTGGGGGGGGGGGGGTAATTTGTAATAGACAGCTCGATTATTAACTAGAAAATTTTGTATTAATTACAATATTAAATAAGCATTCCCCTTCTTTTTCCAAATATTAAATACGAAATATTGTTTATAAAAGTAACGAAGTTAGAAGAATTGATCATCAAAAGAATTAAATAAGTATTACGTTGCACATACAATCTCATTGACGGTACTCCTATATGTGTATCGCTTTGGAGAAGAAGTGTTTGACCTTGTATAGTGAACGAATTTTTTAACACGCTTTGGAGAGAACAATGATCAACAAAACTTAAACAATATCTACGTACGCTTAATTAGGGTGCCTCGTACGTAATACTATATTCACGTCATTAACTAAACTATTAATGCATAGTTACTAGAAGGTAATTAATCAAGGGAATTAACTAGGGTGATAAACGCAATTGAAGAACAATTGAAGACGAATAAGAATTGAATGATGGAGGAGGAGGGGCACGTGGTTTGTAGTAGGAGAAGGGTTATTAGGGCATGTGAAACCCTCGTTTAAGTGCCCCCCAAACCACGCCCACCAAAGGGCTTTAGGGACCATATCAGACTAATTGGTCCTTTGGGTTGACAACTAACATGACACTCACGTTAGTCCATTCTTTCACTCTCTTCTCAGGAGAGACGCTGCCATGGACCATTTGCTTCCTTTTCTTAAATAACATAGGCCCCTCCTATCATCTCTCTCTATCTATTTATGTTTCTAGGAATTTTATTTATTTATTATTATTATTTATCTTTGCTTGACGTTTGTATGTGTCGTATTAAGCACAACTAGGAGTCAACGCAAGACTATATATGCATACCAAACCCAAATCCAACTAATAGAAACAAACCCTTAAATTCCAGACAGCTCCAAGTCTTCTCCCCAAATTAGAATTTTTTTTTCTAGTTAGTTTTTCGGTTTTAAATTTATTTTTATTTAAGAGAAAAATAAATTCGTTTTTCCTCTAGCTAGCTAGCTATAGCTACCATTGACTGAAACGAAGAATAATGTTAATGTCGACTGTATTCCAAGTCCAACCTTTGACGCTAAGTTTGGTGAATATTACGGCTTTGAAAAAGTACTACTCTCCGTAGTTTACACTTCTCACTCTTGTATGGAACGTGTCCGGGGAACGGGATTGAATTTTGTAGCCTTGAATTATATATAATGGATTGGTACGTTGAAAATTGTTTTAGTCAAAACTAAGTTATGAACACACATAGTTTTCATGCATATTGGAGATGCAATATTGTTCAAATATTGGATAAATTAATCCCACTAGATAATTCCAAAATCATTGAAAAAAATGTCCTAGACCAAACTGGTTCTTATCCAAATGGCAGGATGGTATAGATACCCAAAAATAGAAAGCGTATTGAACGAGCGCATGAATGTCAAAACCAATTATAAGCATTATCTGCTCATATTTGATGGCAATTGGCTGAATACGCTATATAATGTAGTACTCGGTAAAAAAAGATTCTTGTACGACAAGAAGCAGGTATCAAATTCTGAGATACATGCATGTTATCAAAAAAGTACATCTTATTCTGATGATTATCATATATATCTCATATCATAAATTTGCTGCTTCCCTAAATTATAGTCTAAGAAACACAAATTAGGTAAATATACACATTCATGCACATTATATTCTGGCTTAATTTACATAACCTTATCACGACCAGCAATATTGGCTATATAGAACTTAAATTATTAGCTTACTACATAGAGAGAACCATGCATGCATATAATTGTAAACAAGTACAACATTAACTAACACAAAGAAGATCAGCGATATTTTGCTATATTTAAGTAATCAATTAGCTAGCTAGGTTGGGGGGTCGGTCCAATTTTGTCTAGACAAAGTTGAATAATAATCAAGTTGCTCCAAGTCATACACTAGAATTTATGAAGCAAGGACAGTAGATAGATATGTCAAATTAGAGCATATATACATATAGACTCTTTGGTCCTGAATTTTAATCAATATTGGGTTTCTTTTTCAAACCAGATCAATTTTTGTCTTGTTCCTCTCCCAACATTGCCCATAATGAGTTAAACAGTCAAGCATGGAGGGTTGCCTCATTCGCACACCAAAGGGTCTCATTTATGAGCCCTAGTCTACCTAATTATTTGCCGCAGCCATCTATATCAAACGATAGAATCCAACCCAAGTCAATGTTGTTTGCCCTGTTGCATCTCAGATGGGGACTCTTCCAACCCAGCTTGAAAGCGAGTTTTTATATATAACCTTACTCTACACTAGTAGTACTACTCTACTCAACCCTCATTTCAAAATTATAAATTAAAAATTGAAAAATGGCTTAATATAAGCTGTATATATCTATCTATATGAGGCAACATTTCTGGACTTTGGTTAATTCTTTAAGGGCCTGTTTAGTAATAATGAGATGGACCGGCTTAGTTATTGGGCTATGTATATAAACGGTTCAAAATGAACAGATAAGAGACACAAACAAAAGGGTATCTAAATAAAAGGCTCATTAGTATTACTGAAGTAACCGACAGTTGAAGACAGACAATATGGGATGCCCAATGCTTCTGCCAATGCCCTATTGTTTTCTTGACAGCCTAGTTTTAATTTTTTTTTTTGGGCTAAAAGTGCTGTGGACCAGGTAACGTGAGCTACTGAAAACACTGAAAAATCTCTGTACCAATGTATATTTCTTTATTGGATTCTCATGAACGAGGATTATACTTATGGTGTGTTACACGGTGTGGACCTGTACAATTGATTTTAAGGGCCCAGGCCAACTAAGATCCAGGTCCAGTTTGTTTCAACTAAAAGAGGCATATGTTTCCAATTCAAGGTGCTCTCTTTCAGGTGGCAAAGATGCTGTCTGAATCTTTGTCAGTCATGACAACTCTCCAATCTCCATTTTTAAATAACAAAATGTATTGGGTAAAAACATTTACCTCAGTTGAGGCTGTAAACCAAGTAGTGCACACGTGTTTGTATTTGATATATAAATTTGCGGATGGTACTATTAATATTGTGATTTACATTTTCTATTACCTGATCAAACATTAAACTACTATGATGAAAAAAATTCTAGCTCAAAACCCCTCATTGACCTAATTTTTTGATATTTGGAACCAACAGTCCTTGTCCCATACTCCCAGGGCCAAAAAAAAAAAAAGAAATGGAAGAAGAAGAAGACATTTTGTGAAGAAAACTTACACTTTTCCTCATTCTAGGCATACTTGACACATAACACCTTCTAAGGTGTTTCACTATATTTGGTGGTCTTTTCTTTCCACCCTTGGTGGCTTCTTCTTTCACACCAAACGGTTCTTTCACTCATTTTTAAACCTCTAATAAAAAAATTATAATAGCCAAGCTTAGAGTCGTCCCATATTAGGAGAGTCAAAGAGATTGAATTACATCTACGACTTTTGTCCGAACATGAATCTGATCTTGCGATCAACGTCCTCTTTATGCCACAGTCTTGGGTTTGAACATTGAACATTGAACATTGTTTTGGACCAGTTTTGAGCTGGTGCTTTCGGTGCCAACATGTTCAGACATCCTCAATTTATGTTCCAACATGTTCTTCAATCATGTTTTAAAAGAAACAAAGGCACTATCTCTGAGGATTTGTTGTTGTTTATACATAAGCGACTTTTAGGATGATGGGAGTACAAATAGACACAGGCCACCTTCTTCACGGGAATCATGAGCCGCGAGGCCCAAACGAACCGTGGGCTTACCGTTGCTTTTATGGATTGGTGATGTCCGACCGATGAAATTTGATTTTTTATATCGGTAATTTTTCAAAAAAAATTGAAAAATCCTGGATTTAAAATTAGTTTGAAAAATGCCGGATTGAAATTATAAAAATACTATTTTCAAAAATATTTAGAAAAATACCATTTTTTATAAATTGACGAGGAGTGTTCAAAAAAACCAGTGCAATGTAGAAACTGACCGCACTGCACCGAAACCAGTGATTTTTTTTAATCTACTGTCGGTGATGGTTTGGAAAATCACTAAACCGACTAGTGGGGTGCAGTTTACGGTTTCGCCTGAATTTAGTCGGTTTGAAACCGAACTGGCCGATAATATGTAATATGTATATTAATTTGCATATAGTTGATTAGAAGTAAAAATGACCCAACTGAATATAGTTGACTTGCTAAGCCCAAATAAACACTCTCAGCCCATTTTCTCTAGGGTTTCTCTTCAGTCTCAATCACTTACGCAGCTACGCTAAGCCTGCAACCCTCCCACTCACTGTCTCTCTGTCACAAGACGCTATTCTCTTAGTTCACAACAGCCTAGCCGCTAGCCTCTCGGCATCAATCTCACTCGTTGTCCAGCAACGTCGGCCTGAAACGCGACCCTGCAACGTCCAGCAGCACTGCCCCATCCACGCAGCAACGCTGCTCCATCCGAGCTTGTCGTCTCTCTCGTTCACTGTCTCGCGAAGTCATCGTGTCTCTCGCTCTCACTGTCTCGTGAAGTCGCACTCTTCCAGAAGCTCGGCAACTCCCCTCTCTTTCTCTCTCTTTAAGCAGTTCGCGACCCTCAGTAACTCTCTCTCTCTCTCTCTCTCTCTCACAGTAGCTCGCTGCCCTCAAAAGTAAGTGCAGACTCGTGAGGAGGACAACAATGGTAGCCACCATCACGGCCGTGTATTTTCTCTTAAACGCAAACTATGGCCCTGAACCCAATGCTCTTGACCCTGTAAACTTTTCTTCTTTCTATTTTTCATAGCCAAATCGATTCATTATTCTGTTATTGATCTAATATATATGTATATGTGTGTAGTTTTTTTTATGGATTTCTAGAATAAGATTAGAAACTGAAGATGTTTTACGAAATGGGTTTTCAATATTTACTCTCCACTAGTTTGAATCTTGATTAACTCAGCTCAGCAAAGTGTTTTGATGGTCTATTTTGATGTTTTGATGTTTGGGTTCTCTGTAATTTTACTGCTTCAGCCCATTATTTGGAGGGTTTGGGAATGCCCTGGTTTTGATTGTCGTTTTGCATTGATGTACTTTTTGTTATTGTCGTTAGTCTTTTACTGGCATGTATGTAATTTTCAACTCTATACTGTATTTTGTTTTGTTTTGGTTTTGTGGAAGCAAAACTAAAACTAAACTAGACTATTTACAGTATTGACAAGTTCTCCTTTCTTCAAGTTTGATTTTTCTTCATTTGAAAGAAACCAATATCTTGGCAAGAGTTTCTCTTCGAATGTTGTTCCTTGTGTTATAAAGATAACAAGTAGTTAAGAAGGACTTGTTCATAAAATGAGAATAGATCTTTGATGCTAGTATGGATGTATTGCAAAAAGTAAGATGGAAGAATTGGCCCCCATTGATAATTTAAAGGCATGTACTTGTGACTGTCCATTTATACGATGGCATTTTTTATGTTGTATTTATAACACATTTTTTACTTTTGTTATTTTGTATTAATTATTAACTATGTATAGTAATAGTTGTCTTACTTTATACAAATTTTCCCTTTGTAGAGAAATTAATTTTGACATTTGAAATAGTAAACCTTGATTAAGTTTGACGGTAATACCTAATCTTATCTTTTTTTTTCTTATATATACTATTCTTTGCAATGGTTATTAAGGTGTAATATTTGTGTCTAATACTTTTTATTTTTGCAGTGTTAAAGAGTGACAAAGTTTGAAGTCTTTTTTTAATATTGTAATTTAGCCTATTATTAAGCTATTCTTTTGTTATAGTTTGTTAGATGATTGCTATTTATTTTAAGATATTCTAAATTGGTTTGTAAGACCTAGAAAAGATTTGATCTATTATTAAGTTATTCTTATGTTATTTATTAGATTTCGATTAGGTTGTAACTTAAATTTTAAATTTAATGTGATGTTTTGATTTGGTTGTAATATTTTATGAGTTATAATTTAGATGGTTTATATTTATTTTTGGTTTGAATTTTAGATTTTAGAGTTACTTTGATTAAGATCAAAAGATGTAAAAAATATATTGTTTAAAAAAGTGATTTTTTTTTAAATAAAGCTTAAAAAGTGAAGTTTCAATCTATCAAAGCCTAAAACACAAACTGTGAAAACTGCCCAAGCTACATCGCAAAATGTAGTTGTGGTCTGGTCGGCTTAGATTAGCCGTGACAGACCGCTCGGTTTGGTGGTCTAAAAATACCTAACATGTGGTTTGGTCAATATGTGGGTGTTCAGACTGACCTAATCGAACCATGAACACCCTTAATTGACGAGATATTTGAAATAACTAATTAAATTATTTAAGTAACTTGACCGATTATCTTGAGTAATTAAATTAGTTACCTTAAGTAACTCAACTGGTTACCTCGAGTACCATTGAAAAATATTAATTTTGAGAACAATGTAGTGTTTTTCTAAATATTATTCAAAATGTTATTTTCTAAACAAATTTTTAAAATGTGATATTTTTCTAAATCAATTCAGGATTTTTCAAAAAATTCAGCTTATACGGGAGTTTTCAATTTTTGATACTTTGGGCGTGGAATTGGGCTAACTAGTTATTTGATTTTTAATCTAAAACTTAATATATGATCAAACTCAAAAGTTTATAACTAAATATCCTACTCACTTAACGATAAAAATGGAACTATAACATATTCTGCTGCTAAAACTTTAAAAGAAATGAGTATTTAGCTACAACTTTTGAAACATGAACATCTACTTAAACAAATTTAAAAAATTAGTCATTCATCTAATTTTCTCCATGAAATTTTAGAAGAAGCCCATGTCGAACTCATGATTGAGATTTAAATAGCTAAATAATAGATTTTCGGGTTCGTAACACTTTTACCTATAAAAACAAAAAATGATTACAAAAATACAGACATAATTTTTTTTTTAAATTCTAATACAGATTTTATTAGAAAAATATTATTTTTAAAAAAGTTTTTAGAAAAATACCATTTTTACTAGTTACAAGTAAAACAGTACTCACAAACTGGTAACCGATTATTAATTACTATTTAAAAATGACATTCTTCTAAATATTTTTTATAAATGATATTTTCTAATAAAAGCCATACTAGATCTAAAAAATAGCACTTTCCGTATCTTTCTAATTGTTTTTTCCTAAGAATATCGTACAAAGCCTAATTTTTACTAAATTATTTAGTGGATGTCCATTTTAGTCACTTCATTTACTAAAATATCCCATTTTCAGTTTTGGATATACTTTGTGTATCAGTTTTTAAAAAGTGAATCTAATTTTCAAACTCAAAAAAACCTATGACTTCAAAGAATTGAATATGAAGCCAAGTATAGAAATTTAGTTTATATACTAGATATGTCATATCAAATGACTTATCTGGCCATTTAATTCTGAAATCTAAAAAAAATGACACTTTATTATAATGAATTGTAAAAAATAGGCGATTTTGTTAAAAGCCCCATGAATTAGGGAAATGAATATAACGAATAGTGTTTTAGGGTAACATGACTTTCTACGACTATTTTGTATAATGATTTTTTTCAAACTATCGTAATATGAGCGATGGATAATAATAATAATATTTGTTTTAGGAGATTAAACGAATATGCTATCACAAATAAACAATGTTTTTTTTTTAATAATTGTATACTAAATTCAATTAGAAAATGAGATTCTTCTAAGGATATAAACTTATCATCTACTCCTAAAGTGAATTTAGTTAAACCATATATCAGTTCATTAACTTTACGAACATAATAGTTAATTTAAATACTAGGAGAAAAAAATTAACTAAATACATCTTTTACTTACTGACATACTTTGAAATGGCAAACAATGCCATCAATGAGAGGGTGCAATATTATTAAGGCATCCAACTTCGAAGATTCGAGACTATGGCTAACATATCTGGTCTGCGAGAGAGATTAATAGTGATGTTAATTAGGTAGTGTCATGCCAGTGTATGCACGTATAACTGCAGCACACTCATGCATGCCTAGTTCGTAATATGCTCATGTTGTACCCCATGCTCGTTATTGTATTTTATCATGCTTGCTTATTTTTGTATTGTTCTCATTTTCAATATTATGCTATTTTCGTGTCTAATCATGCATCTTTCTGATATTGTGTTATTTTCATATCTAATCATAATTGTTTCTAATATTGAGCTATTTTCTTGTCTTACTCTATGCTCATTTCCGGTATTGTGTTATTTTCATATGTACTGTGCATGTTTTTTTTATGCTACATATAGTTTTCATGCTTACTTATTTCCATAGTCGAACTCGTATTGTTCTTGTGTTATAATTGTGCTCACTATTGAAATTTTTTTTTTTCAAATTTAATTGTTTTAATGCTATTAGATTGTTAGTACATATTTATATTTAAGTGATTATGAACTATTACTAGTTACTTGTCATGTAATAAAAAGAAATTATTTGAAAATTTGGGATAAGCTATTATATAAAAAATAAAAAGATAAAAAAAAAAAAACAAGTCTCAATTGAAATTGAAATAGTACAAGTGTATGTGAGAAATAAGAATTAATTTCAACTAAGTTGACACTTATCAAAATTATATTAAAGTACATTTTAAAAGTTGTTATGTGCACCTATCTAAACTAAATTTTTTATTTCTTAATTTTTCAATGGATTTTTATTAAAGGTGATTTAATATCATTGAACTCATTGGCTAACACTTATTAAATTTTGGATTTTTCATTTAAAAAATTAGAAATTGACACAATACTTAAATATGTATTGTTTTATTTTTACTTAGAGAATATTTTATTTCATTTTATTCTATTTTTGAATAGCAAACTAGTTATTTTTCTTAATTATGTCTATTATGCTTATTATTTGTGCATGTCATTCCACGTTTTGTACATGTGTTGTGCCATTATGTGCAAATTTACTTATTATATTGTGTTGTTTTATAATCGTACAATGCTCATTCTAATTTGTTTTGACACCACTAGGGATAACCCACAATTTAAGTATTTTCAACCTAGCACTAGAAGAGATGCCCATTAACTTCATTAAAAGGGTTACCATGACTTAGGCAACTCAAATAATAGCTCCAATGCCCACCATGTGGATCTCCTTTAGTTTTTGTATAGTCATTTAGTTTAAAGTTGAATTTTGTTAGGGGAGACCAAATAAGTCTCCATCTTTCATTTTCTTCCTAATTATATTAAACAAATAATAATAATAATAATAACAACAATAATAATAATAATAATAATAATAATAATAATAATAATAATAATTATTATTATTATTATTATTATTATTGGAGGTAATTTTGTAACAACAAATATGGTAGTTCACGCAGGAGCGACAAATTTCTCACTCAGGCGTAATATTGTAATTAGGTCATGAGTAATGATTATTGATCCGATCATAGCTAGTTTTGCATCCGAGATGATTCTTACCTTGACCAAGGTCTATTTTGCCTTGTAATTGGTTTTAATACTTTTTACTATAAAAATCAAACAAGTAAGATAACACAATTCAAAGATGAAGTATAAATAAGAGAATTGTATCCAGCTTGATACCTCCAAGTGTACCCGAGCTGATCAAATTATAAGAAAGTGACTACGACTAGCTCGACTTGGCATCTTAAGATTTTCTTAAGTCAACCTTGATTACAAATAAGCAATAATAATTGACTTGGCACCTCTGGAGTGCCTTAGCGGAGCTTAGTTATAATAAAATAATTCAGGCCAACTTGGCGTCTCCAAATGCTCCATAACAGAGTACAAATAATTTATGCTCCTGAGCGAAGCATGGATAACCTGTGTCAGAGAAAGTCATATTCACGTACATAGGTCATTTTATATGCACCCATAATTTTTGAATGATGGTTTAACGCATCTACATTGGCACCAATCTATAAGAATATGTGTCGACCATCCCGCATTGTAGGGACTAGCGCATCTCTATAAAAATATTACTTTACTAAAGATTAGAATAAGTTGTCATTCGCACTCCAAAAAATCCTAAATCTTGGCAATGTCATCTTCTCTCTCTGGTATTTTTATTACTTTATTGGCATCATCATGGCCCATTATTGACTTGAGTGTCTGAGTGTGTTTGGCAAATTCTATACCAGTGCCACCAACTTAGCTCGTGGTGTCAGATCACTTCACTTTGCTCTCTCTCTCTTTGACTTGAGTGTCTGAGTGTGTTTGGCAAATTCTATACCAGTGCCACCAACTTAGCTCGTGGTGTCAGATCACTTCACTTTGCTCTCTCTCTCTCTGCAACGGCCAATATAACCTAGTGCCACCAACTTAGCTCGTGGTGTCAGATCACTTCACTTTGCTCTCTCTCTCTGCAACGGCCAATCTAACCTTGACATCAATCGTAAAAGTATTCATTTACGGCATGGGGCGCAAGGCACACTAATTTGATACACGGACAAAAAGCTGCACCAACAATGATATTAATAATAATAACCCACGTAATAGAAAGGCAATAACTCTCGTAATGGAGAGACCAATAAATTGTAATTTTCATCCTCATCGATTTCTTAGACAAAGTCTCATATTGTTATTAAAGCATGCATAATATGTAGTCTGAAAAGTCGATAAAAAGCAAGGAAAGAAGAAAGACCAACCCAAAGCAATTTCTTTCTTTCCTTTTTTTTTTTTCTTAGTAAACCAAAGTAATTTCCAATAATGGCAAATTTCATAAAGAGATTAACGTAATTTTGGTATATGTCTAATCATAATATTTACGTCTTAGAAAATTATGTAATTTTAGTCGTAAATATTATTACTATCATTCACTAATATGACGACTACACTTCAGATATTATTAATATTATGACAATCTTATAAGGAGAAAGTAAGCAAATATAGATACCCGTTGTTTTTTTAAAAAAAAAAAAATAGATTCATATCTGGTTTTTAAGCAATGTATATATTAAGTATTTTATAAATGAAATATAAACTTGGTATAGATTTTATGTATAAAAAGTGTATATACCTAAAAAAGGGTTATGAAAAATACAACACATATTTTATAGACAAAATTCATACTTGAAAAAGGATATGAAAGTTTTTTTTTTTTTTTTTAAGTTGGTATAGGAGATATATAACGAAAAAGAAAAGTATTGAACCCAAATTTCACATCTTAGAAAAGCTATTTTGAAAATTGGAAAAATTGTCGTATTTTCGACCCAAATCACTCCAGTGAGGTCCATTTCCCCCGACAAACGATCGACTTGGGCCTGTGCTCAGAACCCTCTACTCCGAAAGTGCTTTCCTCTTCTTCTCTATCTTTTTTCAGAAGAAACTAGGAGATGGAAAGTGGAACTGTACTGGAATACAGGTCAATGTAATGTAACAGTCCTTTTGAAATGCTGCTTAGATGAACCAAATCTCATGGACCCTTCAAAGCTTTCGGCATTTTTTGAAGACCTGTATAGCCGAGAGAGACCTCTTGACGGGGAAATCTCTTCACGCCATATACATCAAGTCTCTTATTATACCTTCCTCCACCTACCTTTCCAACCATTTCATCCTCTTATACTCCAAATGCGGCAACCTCTCCTGCGCTCGCCACGCCTTTGACCACACCCCACACCCCAATGTCTTCTCCTTCAACGCCATCGTCGCCGCATACGCCAAAGAATCGCTCAACCTTATTGCCCGCCAACTGTTCGATCAAATTCCTCAACGGGACTTAGTGTCTTATAACACTCTCATTTCTGCTTATGCGGATCGTGGCGAGACCCGACAAGCTTTTTGCTTGTTTGATGAGATGAGAGAGATGGGTCTTGACATGGATGGTTTCACTTTGTCAGCTGCAATAACAGCTGCTAGTAAGGATGTTGGTTTGATTAGGCAGTTGCATTCGCTGGCAGTTTCCTGTGGGTTTGATTCATTTGCATCTGTCAATAATTGTCTCGTAACGCATTACAGTAAAAATGGGTTCTTGGAAGATGCTAAGAGAGTTTTCTATGGGATGGGTGAGGATGTGAGGGATGAGGTGTCATGGAATTCGATGATTGTGGCATATGGCCAGCATCGCGTAGGGTCGAAGGCGTTGAGCTTGTTTCAGGAAATGGTTGAGAGGGGATTGAAAGTTGACATGTTCACTTTGGCGAGTGTTTTAACTGCGTTTACGTGTGTGGAGGATTTGTTAGGCGGGCTTCAGTTTCATGCTAAGTTAATCAAGGCAGGTTTCAACCATAATTCTCATGTGGGGAGTGGCTTGATTGATTTATATTCCAAGTGTGGAGGTAGTATGTCAGATTGTAGGAAAATATTTGAAGAGATTCCTTTGCCGGATTTGGTTCTTTGGAACACAATGATTTCTGGGTATTCCCAAAATGAGGAATTCTCTGAAGCTGCTCTTGATTTTTTCAAACATATGCAGCGTGTTGGTCATCGCCCTGACGATTGTAGCTTCGTCTGTGTGATTAGTGCGTGCTCCAATTTGTCATCTCCTTCAAAAGGAAAACAGATTCATTCTTTGGCAATCAAATCTGAGATCCCTTCAAATAGAATTTCAGTGAATAATGCTATCGTCACAATGTACTCAAAATGTGGGAATCTTACTGATGCAAGAAGGTTGTTTGATAGGATGCCAGAACACAATGCTGTCTCCTTAAATTCGATGATTGCAGGTTATGCTCAGCATGGTATTGGGATAGAGTCACTAAGTCTTTTTGAGAAGATGCTCCAAACCAATATTATACCTACAAGTATAACGTTTATTTCAGTTCTTTCTGCTTGTGCTCATACTGGGAAAGTCGAGGAAGGTCAGAAGTATTTCAGTATGATGAAGGAGAAGTTCGGTATAGAACCGGAAGAAGAACATTATTCATGCATGATAGACCTTTTGGGTCGAGCTGGTAAACTGGATGAAGCCGAGAAGCTCATTGAGAAAATGCCATTTAGCCCTGGTTCCATTGGTTGGGCTTCATTACTCGGTGCCTGTAGAAAACATGGAAACATGGCACTAGCGCAGAAGGCAGCAGATCAGGTTCTTCGGCTAGAACCTTCGAATGCTGTTCCTTATGTCGTATTAGCGAATATGTACGCCAATGCAGGAAGGTGGGAAGAGGTAGCAACCATCAGAAAGCTTATGCGAGACAGAGGTGTGAGGAAGAAACCAGGTTGTAGTTGGATAGAGGTAAATAAGAGAGTGCATTATTTTGTGGCTGAAGATAGTTCCCACCCGATGATAAAAGAAATTCATTCATATTTGGAAGATATATTGATGAAGATTAAACAAGCCGGGTATGTCCCAGATGTAAGATGGTCTTTGGTAAAGGAAGATGACGCAGTAGAAGGTGAGAAAGAGATTAGACTAGGACATCACAGTGAGAAGCTTGCAGTTGCTTTTGGCCTCATCTCAACTAAAGGAGAGCCTATTCTTGTGGTGAAGAACCTAAGAATATGTGGGGATTGCCACAACGCAATCAAATTCATCTCTGCCACTTCTGGGAGGGAAATCACTGTGAGAGATGCTCACAGGTTTCACTGCTTCAAGGAAGGGCATTGCTCTTGTGGCGATTATTGGTGATGGTGAACACCAAATGTGCTCCAAGTTTTTTTTTTCCTCTGGAAGATTAAGGTCAAAACTGCTAGTATAGTATTAATGGCTGGTTGACGAAGCAATTTACTCGATCAATTGGCTGCCACAGTACACAGAAAACCAGCAAGTTGCAGCATTGATGGAGGATGTTGGCTGTTCCATTACCTTGTGAAATTTTCATGTTTGAGATGCCCAAATTAATGAGTATTAATCTTCCTGATTTCGTGTATTAGAAACCAAAATCTAATACGTGGTAAAGCTCAAGATTTCAAAGAAGGTAGATTAGACACCTATTAAAGAGCTGCTCTGATACTTTCCCGTTGGAACAACTTAACTTCTAGAAATTAATTACAGGTCTAATTTTGTACTAGTCATGAAATCGCAAACTTCTATAAATGGTGGATTTGCCGACTCAGCATCCAATTCCCCGTGTCCTTGCCTACATATCTGGTTTCGAACTTTTAAGTAATAAATGTTCGGCAAAGTAATGCTACCCCACACAAAAGAGCCAAATGCAAGTGTGTAAAGCAGTGCACGGTATTAGGAAAACAAAATTCGTGTAATGCACAAAATAGATCGAAGTATAATAATACAATTCAGCCTATATTTTCCATCAATAGAATCAAGTAAACATCGACTTTAAGTAGGACAGCTTTGCGGTAGTCTATATTCTTACCCTTTCTTACAGCAATATAATGAATCGGAATGGGGCACACCAAATGCCAGGTTAACCTTTCCCCATTTTTTCTGTGGCCTTGTTGCACGAATAATAGTGAAGATACTAATGTTATGATTCCCTATATCAATGATAGGACTTGAGGTGGAACACTTGACAGCTTGGCTGGTATGCCTTCTTCGTTGCAGCCTGATCAAACTTCTTTGCGACAACATCATTTTCTTCTAAGCTAGTCAAGACGAAAAATCGAATCCACCAAGATGAGCTCCTCATTTTGGCCTGAAGGGAAAGAGAGTTTTAAAAAATAAGGAAGAACAAAATTCAATCATAAGGTCAAGCTGGTAGCAAGGAAAAATAAAATCAGATAAATAAACAATAATACCAATAAACACACATACAATCATACACTAGCATAACAGGAACTAGAATTTGAGTGGTCGTGACTCCTGATAATGTCAATAAGGTAAATTCTGTGACAACTTAAAATGCAATGTATATGATGATCATTACTAAATGAACCAGGAAGTGAGAACCAGATTTGATATCAACACCAGTTCCCCACCCCCGTGATAATCATGATCACCACCAGCTTTGGTTCCAGTCAAAGCCAGTCTAGCAAGCTAACTTCATCAGGTGTTAGTTATCTTGTATTGTTGCTTGGATCTTGTTCACGTTTTGACTTTGGCACTGAATGTGATTAATCTTAGTTTGGCGTCTGTTTGGGTTGTAAGGCAAGTGATGTGCTTCATAAACAAGTTGATGATTTGCTGACCACTTTCCAGCCTAGGTTTAAATACCTGATGTCTCTCGCACTATATTTATGGACAGAATAAGTACACATCTAAATACACACTTTTTGAGGTTTTGAAAAACAATGCAGAATTCAACTATACTGCATAATCCATCAATACAAACCACTGCCACATTGCAAAAGATAATCATGACAAGAACCAGAAGATTCAAAAGAATGAGAAAGAAGCTTGTTAACATCCATTTGTTCACTAAATATGTCGTATCCAGACTGTTACAACCATTTACAAAAACAATACCAGGAGCAATAGTGACATAATAAAAGTATCAGATTGGCACTTACAGGACGTCCAAATTTGGACAACTCCGGAAGTTTAGCCCTCTGTTTACCAGGGTAACCTAAACATGAAAATGGAAGAAAGCAAGTATCAAAAACGTATTTCCATAAACAGTCAAAAGAAATTTAAATAAAAATCGCAGTTTATTGTGTTTTACATTAGTTAAACTGTAACTATTAAATGACAAGAAAAAACCAGTGCTAGAATTCTTTTACATCTCTGTCTCTTAACAAAGATGTGGACACAATAGAATAATAATGCACAGTCCTGAAGCTATAAATGAAGTGTTAATCTTATTCCGTCGTAACGATACATCAGATTTACTTTCAGTATATTGTCTAGCATCAATTGTAAAGATCTTTATCAAAACTATCATTAACTGGATAGACTCATAATCAGGGCCCTGCATGCCTGTGTGCAAGAGACACAGAGAAAAGAGAAAATGAAGCCGAAGATATTCACTAGAATTAGGTGATGCATCGAGATAAAAAGAGAGGCTTGGGTGAGACATCCTAACGGCTTTATAGAAGAATAGGGAGGGAAAAAAAATGTATGAGGATCACAAGTGTTAGAATTCTATGATGTGATAGAATTTTTTTTGGACAGTACCTGCAAAAATAACAAGACCATCAGAAGATACCCTAGCCAATTCTGGAAGAGTCCTGTTCAAATATTTTGGAGAAAGGTAATCCAAAGCATCAGACACAATAACAAGAGAAAATGATTTTGCTCTATAGGGTAGTGGGAATTTGATATCAGCCACACGAACAATGCCTTTCTGCACAAGACTCTTGCAGTTCCCATCGGCATCCTCAATGTCGTATGGTTCCACACCCCAAGCTTCAGTTTCATCTTCTTTTAACATTGAAGAGACAACTGAACAAGTATCGGGGCCAACATGCAAAACTTTGCGCATGCTATCGCCATATGCTTTCTTTAGAACAGGTATTGCACTTTGAACGTCCAACGTGCAAGAATAGTCACCTTACAAAAGGAAATGAAAATTTTCAATATGTCTCCGAATTATCATCCAATACCAAATAAATATTCAAAAATGTTCATGTACATATATGCATTCATGTATACACATCAAATGGTGATATGCTACAAAGGTCGTCCCAACTTTTCTAAAGGGTTATAATAAAGCAATAGAAAAATGTCCCTTCCCCATCGTTTCTACTGAACTTTCCACATGTATAAGTAAAGCAAACAAAACACCACATATTTTTCAAACTTAATGTTCAAGATTTTTCAATGAGTTTAACATAAGTCATTAAAAACCATGCTTAATGACATGGTTGAATTGTTTTATACTCCAAATGTCTACAAGGACATGAAGTGCAACAATTACCTTCAACCCTACTAATTGTTGCCGCCTTGTCACCTTTGAAAACACCTGCCCATTAAAAACCACATGTTAAAATCACCCAAGTTTTTCGATTTAAGATACAGCCTCAAACTTATAAAAAAAAAAAAAAAAAAGGACGATCCAATTGATTTTGACTAGAAGAAAAATAAGATGTTATGCTAGCCTCATTTCGTAGCTTTCGTTGAAATTAAAAAACGAAAATCACTAACGAAACATATGATGAAAAGAGTGAAGACAAGGAGGGAACAAACCTGACCCACTGTAACAATAGGCAATAAGAAGGAATGCTCCCTGACAGATTTCAGCCAAAAATTAAGAAACCAGAGTTAGAATTTTTGAGTAACAAATTCGACCATTCATGAGGTGTGTGGCATTAATTATTGTGAGGATTAAAGAAAGAATCGAAATGTAAATGTGTATAAAGTTGAAAAAATTTTACCACAAGAACTAGGGCTACAGATAACAATGGGGATGATTTGGATTTGGAATGTAAGGCCCCTGAAAAGGGAAAAGAGGGTCCATTGCGCCGGGTTGATGATCCTACTTGTCTCCTCCACATAACTACTCCAGACTTCAGGCACACACTCCTACATTACATACATACATACATATATATATATATACACATACACATACAATACATCAATCAAAACTAGCTTTACTGAATTCTTCGATTTCACATCACAAATCAAAAATGGGGCAATGAAACAAAATAAAATAACAAAGAAAACATCAGATCTGAATATTTAAAATTATAAATAGGATATGATTTAGAGGTGGAGTAGAACGGAGCCATTATCTAATTCAACAACAGATCCATCCATAAGCAGGTAAATCGGATTAATTGCTGAAAGAAAGAAAGGAAAGGTGGAAAATGAAGGAGAAACCTGGTGAATCGAATGAGAAATTGAAGACTGAGGTGAGGAATGGTTGAGAAATGGCGTCACTCAGATGAATATAAATGAATGAATTTATTTTTATAAAATGGGGGAGGGGATTTTGGATCTTAGATCTGTGGATTTTAGAGATTTTAGAGAGAGAGAGAGAGAGAGAGAGAGAGAGTAGTAGTAGTAGTGTTATTATGATTATTGATAGTAGTAGTAATAGTAGGAATATCGAGTATTAATGGAATTGGGAATTTTATCCAACGGTTCAGGGGACCTAACGCGCGCAACGTTCTTATTTTGTGATCGATGGATCGCATTTCTGTGTGTCGGCGCTCATCCCATGCTGCTTCCTCATTGGTTGTCGCCCAAAGCCCATTTTCGACTTTTCACTCTCTTACTACGATGTTCTTCGAATAATGAATATAATCTTTTTACTTTTTTGATTAATAGAAATGAGGAACACAACACACACAATGTACTTGTTAGATTCTGAATTTTGTCAAACAGAGAGATTTGCGAATATAACAACGAATGGTGAAGAAAAAAAAAATCCATTTTGTTAGCCTTTTAGAATTTTGGCATATGATTCTTTACAGCCATAAATCAAAAAAATTAACAGAATCTAAGAATGTGGAAACTCGAATTGTTTTCTAATTTATTTTAAATGACACAGGACTCTTGTAAAGTGACTCCTAATTTGTTTTTTGGCCCTTGGCGTAAGTGAATTCTTTTTTTCTTCTCTTTTTTTCTTTTTTTTTTATTTTCGTGCCTTTTTAGGGGAAAAACAAAGAAGATCTAAGGTATTTTTCCACCCAAGTCCCAAGTTTGGCTAGTGCTGCGGCCATTATGGACTATTTAGTCCTATAGACCTGACTCAATGGAAAACTTCCCAGATATTGTTTTCCCTTTGAAAAGAAAGGTGTTGCTTTAGTTCCATTATCCCAATCCCTCGTATAGATTTTTAAGTTTAAAAAAATAATTAAATAAATAAAGTAAAGAAAAAAAGTGGCCCAAATGGGATTATTGCAACCGTGCTTTACATATTTGACCGTTTTTTCTTTTTAGAACATAATCCAACTAATAATAATGCAGAGCCACTTCACACTTCACAAGACGCAGCATGCTTACCATGGCAAGCAAAAGCCGAGGTTCGATATTAGTTGTGGAAACAGAACACTTGAAATATCCAAAGGCCGACTAAACTTTAGCATTGGAAAAATTGATTTATCTAGTACTAATATGTCTTAAATTTTGTTACATTCTTGTTTATTTTAAGTTGTTTTAATCATTTTACTAGTTATTTTGATATTTGGCTTGTTTGTGCATATAATAGAGTAAAACAAAAGTATTTGACGTGAATTAAGATAAATTTATACCTCATAAATAGGTCTTTCAAGTTATTAGAATTAAAGTTCAATTCAATAAGATCGTAATGCAACGAAAATGACGCAAATCAAACGAAGAAATAGTGCACCCAAAAAACTGAGAGGCCAAACTAGCAGAAAATAGTGCTGCAACACTAAAAATAGCGCCGTGGCGCCACCCACTATGTCCTGAGTGAATAATTGACAACCGAAATAAACTTTTTCATGCTTTAAGAGTCCAAATTCAGCTTGCTTTAGGTTTACACAAGTTACCTCTTTAAAATCCTATCTTTGGGGTTGAAAGAGGCATATTAGGATAGAGAGAAAAAGAGGTAGAGGTAGCCATGGAATGAAAGGAAGAAGAAAAAGATTACAAGCTTCAAGCCTCCACTTCTTGATTTTTTTCCCCAAAATCAACATCATGGTTTGTTCTTAGCTTTTTATCTTCATTTTATTGTGAGTTTTTTTTTTTTTTTTTGTATTGTTCATATTTAGAAAGTAGTATAGTTGAGAGCACATCTTTGAGGGAGAATTCAAGAGAGCAAGAAGTAAACTTGGAAGAAAAGATTAACAACTTCTATTAGCACCTTCAAGCTCTTTAAAGAGGAAGAATTCTAAATCTCTTTTCTCTTTGATATTTTGTATTTCTTGAATTCATTGTATAAAAATATTATTATTCTCAATTTATATTATGAACTAAATTTCTTTTTATCTAATTTTACTATGTAAACTAATATAGTATTTTTTGTTTGTTTATTTATCTCATCTCTTATTTATAAAATCCATTGTTAAATTATTTTTTTTACCTTATTCTTATTACTTCTATTTAATTGATCACTATATAGATTGTTGAGTAAAATCTTTATGAACTTTGGAAAGAGTATTTAAATTTAGACATAGGTAAAAGAACATAAGATTACCTAGTTTGGGATAAATTTGCATAGGATAGGAATATACTTATATAACTTATGTAACTTTTATATTAGAATAACTAAACTTAATGAATCTAATCAATTTGTATTAAGAGTAACATATTAACTTATCTAGATATTTTCACTTATGTATTGAAAATGAGTTTATGAATATAGTTGAATTTTCAGTTGACTAACTCTAGTGAATTGATTAATTTAAAAGAGAAATTGTGAAATGACATGACAAAAGAACAGTTAGGAAATTAATAAACTTAGAGATTTTCTTATTGATTTATCTTTTATTTATTTGCATGATAATTTAGTTTCTTATATTATATTTCTTCAAAATCTATATATAAATTATTTGGATAAGATTAGAATTGACCAATTTTAATACTTAGTTTAGACTTAGTAATCAATCATTGTGGATTTGCACTCTTAATTCCTAAATCTATATTACTTATGACCGTATACACTTGCACGAGAGTGTATGAGTATAATTTATAGTTACAAATTCCAACCAACAACTGGCGCAAATGCAATTCATTTGCTTTCAAGATGCTCAGAGTTCCCTCAAGAACAACTTATGTCGGTTGAGTTCAAGTGAAAAGAACTTATCCCGGAAAAGAAAGACCAAAAAACTGCTTCTGGACAACAAAGTTCTCAAGCTAAGCATGAGAAATCCTCTGCCGAGAGCTGTTCGGGTTTGCAATGAGCTTTCAGTCATCGAATGACACAAGCTAAAGGGAGCAAAGAGAAAGAAATGGACTGAATTGTAGATTCTACTGTTCCACGGCTATGCCAGCCTCCTCTTCGCGAGGGGGCCTCCATTTTCGATCAAAGATGCTCCTTTCCACAACATTCTGGGCTTTCAACTTCTTATCTTGATTGTTTAGCCTCTCATCTATGAGTTCCAGCAACTCTTGCAAACCAACTCCCATTAGAGCAGATGTTTTGACATGCGGACCAGACTGATCTTGAGAAAGCAAACCCTTTTCTGATCTCCAGCCCTTGGAACACTCACTTTGTTGGTTATCCGTACTCATCAATGGGACGGAACAAACATCTTCATCACTCCAAGGGTTCAGGTCATCTTCTGATGCCAACCAGCCATCAGAATAATCATCTTCTTGGTCATCTGTTGCTTCAAGATCTGCTGCTGATTCCTCATATGCGTTGTCACTAGGGTGATCATCATACAGCTGTCCAGCTTCTATATTTGACACTACATTCTGATTCGTTTCCGCTGATAATACACTGGCTGCATTGTCATTTGCTCCTGAAGAAATAAAAGTTTCATTGTTTTCTGCACTTTGTGATTCTTCACATGCCATCTCTTCTTCTTCTTCGCTAGCCTCACCATCATCTAGATATTCATTCACACCCATGTCCTCCTCTTGGTAATCAATCTGAGCATTTCTCGTATCACAGGGACAATTTTATTAGAATCAACACAAACACACACATACAAAGGAACTAAACAGAATGATAAAAGAGGGGTTAGTAGTACTACCTTATTCCATACTTCAATCATATTCAGAAGCTTCTCTTTTGATACTCCTAATTGCTCTAGAACGCTAAGTACAGTTGACCGATGCTCATCAAGATTGGGGGCAGTACAGTCCAACACATGCTAAAAGGAAAATTATAACTCTGTCATTACAACTTTCGAAAAAATAAATAACCTAAAGTCACTCACACGATTTTTATTCACATATATCTCAGACTAATGTCTGTATATGGTGATATCCCCCAAAAATTAAGAATAAAATAATAAAATTTTAAAAAGAAAAATAAAAGAAAGAAAAAGACATATATATAGAGAGAGAGAGAGAGAAAGAGAGGGAGAGGATATACACATATGTCGAAAATTTTTCTATCAAGTACTTTTCCAATGCTGAAATCCAAAGCATTCATAGTTGGGAAACCAAGACAAAAGTGCTCAATCCACTTAAACCAAACAACCATCAGTGCTTGTGAACTTCAATTAATACATCAATTTTACTCATCTTTTGGTGAATTAGAGGAATTATAAATTTTGGCATATAGAAAGAGATCCACTATGACATCATCAAGGTAAGTTTCAGTGATACGGCTTTAAGTCCTAAAGATCTCTCACATTTTAAGTTGGATGAACATACCACAAGCAGATCAGCTTCCACCACTTCTTCTAAAGTTGCATGAAATGCTTCAACTAACTGCAAAAATAGATTGGAAATCATAAGCAACTAAGAAAAATAGTGATAAGACATAGTGAAAGGATAAAGCTCTTTCACAGCCCAAAAAAAAATGATAAAGCACTTGATACTGCTAGGGGTCCCAACTAATGTACCAAATTTTTTATATCAACATATGTGGCATGTGATTTGTCACTAATTGGTGATAATGTTTAATCTATTTATAGTAAATTTTAATATACCAATTGCATAATGTAGGTACAATAGTTGGTATTCCAAGAGTTATCCTTTTCAATATACCTGCACTGGCAAATCTGATATGAATCCTACTGTATCACTAAGGAGTACCTTCCTTCTGGAATTAAACACAACAAAATCAGCAAAAAGAAGCTCCATGAAGGAGCTACAATTCATCTTGAAATTTGAAAACACAACAGAGAACTCATTCCTCAAAAATAATTACCCTGATGGAAGAACAACACTTCTTAATCTAGGATCAACTGTTGCAAAGAGTCTACAGTAAATACAATGCAACCACTTATTAGAGTTTAAAAATATAGTAAAAGAAGAAATTAAAGTCTGGATGTTAGAAATTAAACATCAGGGCTTTATTCCATTCCAAAAAAACAAATCAATGCTTTATGAATATGGCTCATAGATTACAAAATTGATAATATAAATGGATTGAATTACCGAGAATCACTATAAAGATCACTGTTTGAGAGTGCACTAACCAGTGTCGATTTCCCCTGTTAAAAAAAGGGCACAATTAGGCAATTACAGGTTAAAGCAAGAAGAAAACATGATACCGTTCAAATAACCTACAAGAGTATAATAAATGTACACCACTTTAGCAATCACAAGGAATAACATGATCCCGTTCAGATAACATACAGCATTTGTATAACCAACAACAGCAACAGTAGCTAAACCTTGACCATCTGAGCCACCATGTCTCTTGCGAGAAGCCCGTTGCAGAGCTCGAGTACGACGAACCTCTTCAATTTGTGACAGTAAAATTCTCCGCCGTTCTAAAATTCTGACATTATAATGCTACAAGTAAAACTAGTGAATACCAACAAAATTTAAGGAATCATAAATGAGACAACCAAAAAGTGTATCTACTATCCAATTAACCAAATGGTAACCCTTCTTAAGATATGAAAGCAGGAATTTTAAAGAATTTTATGGAGTTAAAGCAATCAGCAATACCTATATTCTATCAAAATCCTTCTCTAGCAAACAAAGAAAAAGATGAGAGGAGATATACCATTTGGCACAAGAACCAGATTTATGAATCAAATAATATCACAATGACATAAAATTTTAGCAGAAGAATCTTGTCAAACATAACAAAGCATAGTGTTATGGTCTATTAAGTTGATATTATTTTACAATCAGAATAAGGTTTCATTTTGATAAGTTAATGAACCTTCGTCTTTGAAGCTGAAGTTCAGTTTCTCCAGCACCACTTATAAATCCACGTCCACCACTTCCTCTCCTACAGGTGAAACATATCAGGTCAAAGAAATTAGTGTGTATAACTGACTCGTAAATTCACTGACACAATTTCATTCTAAAAAATCATCCTATTCACTTTCCACATACACAAGATGTTTATGCTTAAATATTTTTGTTTCACAACTTAGAAACTGAGAAAAATATTACCCCCGGGCACTAACAACTTCAGCTTCTCCAGCACCTCCAAAAGTATAACGTCCATCTGGACCACGAACACGAACAAGTCTGGTCTTTTTATATGTTAAAGCTGCTAATTCAGCCTGTGAGAAACCAAGTCCTTCAATGCAACTCCTACAAGTTGAAATCTACAAATGAAGATTCCACTATACTCAAGAAAGGCTACCAACAATACCTGCAACTTTGCCTCTTTTGTATAGGCATGAGCATTGAATATCTCAATTATAAGACCCACACGGTCCAATACTGGTTTGTTCCAAGCTCTCTGCCAATCAAAGGGAAGACATTAGAAAACAAAGTATGAATCCGACCAAATAGAGGACGAAAATTAAGCAGCACTCAAAACTTGCCTCCAAATTCCTTTGCTGAATCCCAGATAGAATTGTGTTCACAAAAACAGCATCCACTTCACCCTGTTTAAAAACCGATACGGATTTGTAAAATCTGAGATTACATTCTATTGAGGCTGTGATCAATGGTGTCAACCAGTAACCGCATAACTATACAGTCACTCAAAATTTTAAGTTTTTCTTCATAAGAAAAGAGAGTAAAATTATTGCCTTTGATTCCACAAGATTTAGCTGGATTTTAACATTTCCCACTGTCCCTGGACCAAAATATGTGTCTGCACAAGGTAAATTCAAATGAACCTTACATCAGACACCATAAAAAAGATGAAAAAGAACAGCCCTTCAAGCACCCAATTTCAAAAAAAGATAACCACAAAGCAGCCGTTGCCCCAGTTCTTCTAACACTACATACCCAGAACCAACAATAAAAAGATGAAAAAGAACAGCTCTTCAAGCACCCCAATTTCAAAAAAAGATAACCACAACGCAGCCATTGCCCCAGTTCGAGCTTTTCTAACACTACATACCCAGAACGAACCATAAAAAGACGAAAAAGAACAGCTCTTCGAGCACCCCAATTTCAAAAAAAGATAACCACAACGCAGTCATTGCCCCAGTGCGAGCTTTTCTAACACTACATACCCAGAACCAAATGGGACAAAAACATTTGCAGCCCTCAATAAAAGTGGGACTAATTCTTACTCAAAAACAGTAAATGTAAGACTATTCAAGACCAACCTGCGCGTGTTTTGTGGCCTCTAACAGATGGGTTTTGAACGACAATGTGGGAAGGTATTTCCTTATCGAAAAAATCTATATCGAAGTACCCATCTCGCTGTTCTTCGAGCGAGTTGGCTAGACACAGAGCTTCGTTGAGCTTGGCCTGCAAGAAGGCATCGGGCCGCAGACGAGGCTGAACCACGAAGAGCCTCGGGGGGCTTGTTGGGTCCCTATTGAACAGCGAAACTAGTTCATACCGATCTTCCTTTTCACCGTTCGAGTCCTGAGAGTACGGCGCCGACGGAACCCAAATCGGAGGCGCCGAGAGAATTCGACCCGAACATGATGATGATGATGATAAGAGACTGGCTGTGTTTGAAGATGGAGAATTTAGGGTTTGGAAGAGAGACCTGAGAAGAGGACGTGAGACGGAGATGGGCTTAATCATTTGAAGAAGCTTAGCTACGTGTTTTGGTCAGAACTGGAGACTTTACAGTCTGCCTCCGTCGTTTCTGGGGAGGGAGAGGGTTTAAGGCCTTTCTTTCTTTCTTTCTTTCTTTCTTTTTTTTTTCATTTACGTCGTTTGTAGTTTTGCTGAGAAAACGACAATATGGATAAACGTCGTGTCGTTTATTGTTCAGGAACTGCTTTCATCGAATAAAGACGAAGTTTTGTTTCCTGATCAAAAAAAAAAGACGAAGTTTTGTTTCCTGATCAAAAAAAAAAGACGAAGTTTTGTTTACGTCACTGAAACCAATCCATGATAACAGCATGTCATTTATTTACATGAAAAACGACATCGATTGTACATGGCATGTCGTTTTTTCAAAGTACGTGTGGTCTGGTATTCCAAAATGGAACGACATGTAAGATTACATTATGTCGTATTTAGTTCACGTGAACTTGGACGGAATAACAGAGATGTTGTTCTAGTATAAACGACCATATTTGATACACGCCGCTTGTTCGAATGAAACTACGGCATGAAATTTTTCTCCTCTTTAAAGAAAAAGACAGCATTCTTGACACCGTTAAATTCATTTCAGATCATGGATGATGGAAACAAATCCAACGAAACAATATTGACTCGCACAGTGGAGGCTAACTGTCATTTTTCTTTTCCACATATTTGATCAACAAAATGGTCGAGTTTGATAATAAATGAATAATGTTTGAAATCTCACATATTATCTCACATTTTTAATACACCTAACATGTGAGTGAGTTCTGAATATTTAAATAATGAATATTATTTAACCCATTAATAACTTCTTTTTTTTTGAATAAATATTAACCCACTAATTAAATTATTACAAATCATATAGTACTAAATAAATGAGATAATAAGTGGATTCCTCGCACTATTCATCTATTTAGCCTATTCATGTACTACCAAGCTTAGGACACCATTACACGTTTTATCTTGATTACTAACTTCCTTCAGTTGTCCTAATTCCCATCTATCAAAAATTAGAAAGGAGAAGTTTAGAAAGTTCGGCTGAGCTTCAGCAACTTCTTCCAAAAAAATAAAATAAATAAATAAATAAATTTGCAAGCTGTGTCCTACTCATAATAAAGTCGATTAGTACTATTACTAGAATAATGGAAGAATAACATCCTCGTCTGATCACATTCCCACCTATACCACTGCTGCTCAATTAAATCAACTACGTATCTTATCAAATAAATAAATCAAAATGAGAAACGCTTCAGTCACAACAATTTATCGTTCTAGGACGTTCATTGGCTGCCACGTGAGCAGGTGGGTCCGACATGACACTTCATCTACTGTACTTCCAAAGGGAGGGAGGGTACAGAGTAGCTCTGTTTTGGGTCTGTGTTCGTGTATAATTATAAGTTGGGGGGTGTCACCTACACGTAGACTCACTACTTTACCACCAACCAACCCTTTTGTTTCAAAGGTCGGAAAGTTTATTTTGTTGAAGTTGAAATGAATATATACATCATCAGACATCATCAGTAACATGAAGTATGTTCGATACGTTTCACATGACAGCATCACAAAAAAGTTGGGACTCCAAATGTCGAATCAGATTTTATTCTTTTCTTTCTATCTGTCCTACTGCAACAAATCACCATGTCCCTATCTACATCTATCTGTATCTATATCTATATATATATATATATATATGTATGTATATTTATAGAACTTCTTCTATAATTCTCTACTCTCTCTCTCTCTCTCTCTCTGTGAAAAAAGAAGAATAAAGAAGAAGAAGAAGAAGAACAACAAAAAAGACGTATAGGAGGGGAATGGCAGTAGAATACAGTTGCTGCGGGTCTGATTTCTTTATTCGGATTGTAATAATAGTTGTGCTTGTTTTGTTTGCTGGCTTAATGTCTGGCCTCACCTTGGGCCTCATGTCTTTGAGCCTAGTCGATCTTGAAGTTCTTGCCAAGTCTGGCAAGCCCAATGATCGTTTACACGCCGGTACTCTCTCTATCTATCTCTTTTGCAATTAATTTTTTTCATATTTTTAAGTACTGCCCAGTTGCATGTTTTCCTATTATAAGTTTCGAATATGATCTTTGGTTCCTAATTGGTCACATGTCAAACGGATTGAATTTAGATTATTCTATTTGGAATAACCCATTTTTTCAAATCAGAATTTTGTGTGCTATTTGTAATTTTATCTTTTTTTCTACTGCAACACGTCCAAAAGAATCAGCATCAACTTACAAGATGAAGCAATATCTATTTATAGATTCTTATACTTTTAGCCATTTGATTAGACTTCACCAATTGATTCTTTTTCGAAACAGTGCTTGCATTGAGTGGCAAAATAGTGTCAACATATTCTATTCCTAATGCCTGCATTGGACTTCTCTGATTCCATTTTTATCTTTTCTCGAAAGATTCACCATGAATATGATCTCTTGATAGTTCAACTTTCAAGTCAAAACTAAGCATTACAAGTTTAAAATACTAATACCAACATGTTAAACCATTGGCGCCAAGGCGGTAGCCTAGTGGTATTGGGCTTACTCCAAAGAAGTTTGGTAACCAGTAGATATTGGAGACAGAGATTTATAAGGTATAACAGCTCAGTGTGCATTAATTTTTGAGGTCCCCAACTCAAAAGATAAAATTGTATGTTATATAATGAACTCAAATACTAAAATATGACAAAAAACACACTAGCATGTGACACAAAATTAAAAACAATTATACATGTATGACTTAAGAAAGGGGATATAACAAATAATTAAACAGTAGATACAGTAATAGTATGCTATTAAATAAAATTTTATCCACTTGTATGCTGATGCCATTGCTTGGCTGAGAACTTGAAAATCACAGCAAAGATATTGCCAGTGGTGAGAAGACAGCATCTATTGCTTTGCACCCTATTGATCTGTAATGCTGCTGCTATGGAGGTAATTTCTATTAACATGTCCTAAACAGCCTACATTTTTAATGATTTAATTAACCACCTGGAAATATTAATGTTTAATTACGTCCCAAACATTTTCAGGCACTTCCCATTTTTCTTGATAGCTTGGTAACCGCATGGGGTGCTATCCTTATGTCAGTGACATTGATACTTTTATTTGGTGAGGTAATTAGTTTCTCATCTGGAAATGCATTTACCTGTTCATGGTGTGTTGTGTTTGTGTTGTGTATGATATGAATACATATGGTTTAGGGTCAACATTTTTCTTGTACTTCAGTACTTCTCAATTCTGTCTTTCAAGTTTCAACGTGTAACAGTCTCAAAATATTGCATTCGTTCGAAATTCTTTCTTCTTTGTTCCCTTTGATGGCCACTGATTTCAGGTAACTCAAGTGGAAAATTTCATGTTTTATGCAGATAATACCCCAGGCTGTTTGTTCTAGATATGGTTTGGCAGTCGGTGCTACGGTTGCTCCATTTGTTCGGGTTCTTGTTTGCATCTGTTTTCCTCTTGCTTATCCAATAAGCAAGGTGATAAAATTATTGTTTGAATCAACTTGCATGATTTTCTTTTCTATTTCATGCAACAAAACAGTGTCGACTATACACACAACGTCCTAACTGATGTGAAGTAATCTTACAGCTCTTAGATTACTTGTTGGGGGAAGGACATGATGCACTTTTTCGTCGAGCTGAACTGAAAACTTTAGTTGATTTGCATGGTAATGAGGTACCTATCTTCACCCTGCAAAACATCAAGAGCTTTAATGTCAATAGCAGAAATAATTCCTCTTTAGTTATTTGCCATCTACTAATTTATGTGATGCTCTTCTTCACTATTTTTCATAGGCTGGAAAAGGTGGCGAATTGACACGAGATGAGACCATGATAATTGCAGGAGCACTTGAGCTTACTGAGAAAACAGCGAGCGACGCAATGACTCCGATTTCAGAAACTTTCGCAATTGATGTCAATGCCAAATTGGACAGGTACGATGGATGGATCTTTTGAAAATAAGAGTAACTAAGTCAATGTCACACTGGTTTGCTCATTCCTGTTATGCAGGAACCTGATGAAATTAATTTTGGAGAAAGGGCATAGCAGAGTACCAGTATATCATGAGCAACCAAGAAATATTATCGGACTCATACTGGTATTTTCTTGTTGATCCTCCTCATCATCATGATAAGATATGAGTATATATTTATGTCCACTCTATTCTTTTATTTAGTTGAGAAAATGAATATTGAGAGTGAAATGGTACAAGACGTAATATTGTGTAAAGCTCAATCAAAGAGGCAATACTTCTCATTAGATATTTATAAGATTACAAAGCCTTAAGAGGCTATAACAGATAACAAGCTTGTTGTAACAAACTTCTGACAGATATAGTTATAAGCCTAACTATCTAACATAGTCTTGCTGGCAAGGCAAGATAGATAGGTGTTCTTCTAGAAGCATCTTCAGTATCTTCAATATCCCTCCCTCAAGCTGTACTGAGAGGTACTCAAAGTAAGCATGTCTCTTTAAGTACTGAAACTGAGGTAAAGAATTGGCTTTGGTGAAGATGTCAGCAGGTTGCTCACTGGTAGGAACATACCACACTTCTACTTGCTTGCTAAGAACCTTTTCTCGAATGAAATGAACATCAAGTTCAATGTGTTTTGTGCGAGAATGGAAAACGGGATTATTAGCTAAGGATTGAGCTCCTTGATTATCACACCATAATACTAGAGGAAAGTGTAACTTAATATGCAACTCATGAAATAAGGATTGCAACCATATCACTTCAGTAGCTAAATCAGCAAGTGCACGATACTCTGACTCCGTGCTGGACCTTGCAACTAACTTTTTGCTTTCTACAAGCCCAAGTAATCAGAGTGCCGCCTAAAAATACATAAAAACCAGTAGTGGAGCGTCTCTCATCCAAGTTACTAGCCCAATCAGCATCGGAGAATCCTTCTAGAGTCAGCCTCAGTAGTACTTCGTAGATATCTCAGAAGTCGTTTTCAGCCACTCCAATGGTCGACTGTAGGTGCTTGTAAATATTGACTCAATTTATTCACTGAAAAGGCTATGTTTTCAATATATTTAATCCGTGATTAAATCTAAATTGGTAAAGAAAATGTTAATTAATCATTCAGGTTACTTTGTTGACTTGGTGTTTGATATACGCATTATGTGATTCTCCTGCCTTTGTCCTTGGTGAATCAAAAAGCTAAGCAGAGACGAGCGGTAAATCAACTGCAAATAAGTTGCATTTGTGTGTAACTAGATTCCAGACACCATGATCGGACGATTCGTGCAAATTGAGAAACTTCCTTCCTGTTCTTGACATATAGTGGTCACTGTTTTTTCGATCTATAGTTGTTGTCTAAGCATACTGATCTTAGTATTTACTCATCTAACCTTTGTTCTATTTTGACATATTCAATCTCTCTGCCTTGAAACAGTACATCGTGTAAGTTCAGTCACTGTATATACAGTTTCCAAGACTAATTGTTTTGATGTAGGCAAAGAACTTATTAACCATCCACCCAGATGATGAGGTTCCAGTAAAAAGAGTCGCTATCCGCAAGATTCCAAGGTAATTCTACCTTGACCAAGAGTATCTATACATTTCTTATATGACACAGCAAAATAGATATAGATAGATATGTATATATATATATATGAATCTTTGAACTTCCAGAGTTCCAGAAACAATGCCGTTATATGACATACTAAATGAGTTCCAGAAAGGTCATAGCCATATGGCTGTTGTCGTAAGACAGAAGAACGACATGGAGAAGCCAGTTGCTACAAAACCAGATGAGGGTAAGCTCTGAGTCTAATACTATAGACATGTTTTCTTTAGTTATGCTTTTACCCTTTTGTTCAAACACCTCTGCCGTGATTTTGCTGACAATGATACTTAAAAAGCCAACTCGGTGAGAGATGTGCGTTTGGACATTCATGGTGGCGAAGTACATCCTCATGAAAGTACTTTGAAGAGTACTGATAGATCACTCAAGAAGTTGAAGAGCTTATCTAAAGAGACAAAACTGAGTAAAGGGTTTTCCAAGAGCAAGAAATGGTCAAAGGACTTCCACTCTGACTTCTTGCATATTGATGAAGAGCCACTTCCAAATTTTCATGAAGCAGGGGAAGCCACTGGAATTTTAACCTTGGAAGATGTTATCGAAGAGTTGTTACAGGTATTATATTCACCGACTTTCTTAAATTTATTATTCTTTTGTCAATCAGTTAATATTGTAATGTCAAATTAGTTGGCATCTATGAGAATTTGACACGATTTTCCCTTTTTCTTGATCCTAATCCGATGAATAGCATTATTCTTCTTTTATTATTCGGGAAATTTATGACTATCAATTTCGCTTTCTTCCTTTTTTTTTTTTTTTTTCATGCAGGAAGAGATTTACGATGAAACTGATAATCGCAGCGAGACTCAACATTGATAAATTTAAGCTGATGATTACGTACTATAGAAGTTAAAATGTGTATTGGATTTTTGAGTAGTCTTGTGAGTCATTCATTAATGTCATCTTTTTTTGCGCATCTCATTTCTTAAATACTTAAAAATATTATAACCACAATGTTGTGGAGGTGAATCTTTAATTTTCGTTTGTAGCCAGCGGATTTTGCGGCAATGAAAAAGTCGGGGTCTCGTTGTGAAATTGGACTGATGGATTCTATTTTATCACGTTAAACATACACGACCCTTTGCCCCAAGTTGAGAACGAAGAGAACATTATAAATAAAACGACAACATTCGCCGTGAAACGGCAGTAAGCCTGCAATAACATAAAGACAATTTTTATTTGTTTATTTAATGTAAATATTAACATATTGTTTTGATCCCAATATCATATATACACACAAACAAATGTCCAAAACGACGTCAAATTTTTTTAAAAAAAAAAATGTGTTTTTTATTTTTAATCATGAACAATAATCCAAATTTCATTTTCAACTCTTTTTTGAAATGCCTCAAACTTGGTTTTTGAACTATATTATTTTTGTCTTGATTTGATCATTGAACCTTTAAATGTCATATTTTGCTACTATGAATTATGTTTCCTGCATCATGTTTTATCTTTGTTTTATAATAGGATTGTTCAAATCGAGACGACCAACTGGGAAACATAATGTGAAGTTTGAAGAGGAAAGATTTAATTTAGGGAATTGAGATATTTTGAAAGTCATAAACGAAATTGGGATTTGAGTTATTTTCAAGAATTAAATGTAAGATTAACCTTAGAAAGAAAAAAATAAAATCTAAAACAATGTGAGATCCTACGAACACGATAAAAGAACAACAAAAATAAGAGTAAAGACGACAATACGACTACGTGAGCGACGTAAAGATAAATACGAAAAAATAAATAAATTAGAGATGATCTTAGTAAGAATAAAATATATTAATTACAAAGGATTATTTTATATATATATATATATATATATATATATTTGTCGACAACGTTACCTAAAGAGGAAGGGATTCTTCTCTTAAAAAAGGGGGGAAAAAAAAAAGGAAAGGATTCTTTAAATGAGAAATCTTTACAAACAACATGTGTCTTATAAAAGACAAATATTTAGAAAATGACATTAATTCAAGTAAACGAAAATCAATACCAAGAGGCCACAATGGCACAACAACGTGTACTACCAAATTTTGATTTTATTGCGCTATTGGCTTTTTCATGACAAAATTGTCAAATTAAAAGGATATAATGATCAAAATCAGGGCTAAAGTGTTGCAAGAACTATAATTCAATACTTGTTAATGAAATCAACATTTGTTTTTATATTTTTTTATACATTAAAATAGAGTACTCTAATATAACTAATTTCACCGTGATATTGCTTCATCACTAATATGAATAAATAGGGTAATATATATAGTATTAGAGATATATATATATATATATATATATATATAGATTGGAAAAAAAATTATAACGCGTAGCGTTTTTGCAAAAGAATCCATACCTTTTCAATGTATTAAANGTTTATATTTTGTAGAAGAATGCATTTAATCCTTTAAATCAAATTGTATATATAAAAAAGATTATTAAAACTAAAAATGGTTTAAATATTAAAAGGGTGAATTACAAAAAGTTATCCTGAAGTTTGATTATTGTGTAATTTAAATTCTGAAATTTGGATTGTACAAAATAATTTTCTAAAATTAAGAATTTCAAAAAACTAATACCCTAACTTTTTAACCAATTTTAGTAAGAAAAAAATAATAATTTCATTCATTAAAACCGGATTAATCATCATTATTTTCTTAATTTTGAGAATATTATTATTTTTTACTAATTAAAATTATTCAAATAGTCAATTCAAGTTATTAATTTTTCAGAAATTATTGATTTCAGTGTATTATTTTGTGGAGTCCAAACTTCAAATTTTAAATTGTAAAATATCTAAACATTAGGATATTTTTTTATAATTTACCCGGGTAAAAACAACTAAGATGATAAAAAAAAATTACGCCCTTCGGCTATGTGGACACTACTGCACCCTTGTCAATATCCTGTTGGCTCTATTTCTCCATCGATCTGAGAAGTGTGACTTTGTAATTGGTTCCTTTTATTTTTTTTTTCCAGGTTTTGTCTTTCTTTCTCTTTTCATTTTAAGTTTTTTCAATAATTCTAAACTCTTTCTAGTTTTAATAATTCTCTTTTCTGATTTACGTTAGTCGATTTGGGCAAACAAAAGATGTCTTTTTCTATAAACTCAAACTTAAACACAAATTTAAGATTTTGTTTGATATAAATGAAAAAAAAAAAAATGAGGTTTTCTATTCTTTTTGCTAAAATACTAAATGTGTTTTTTTAATACAATCCCTAAGTCTAATTTAACAAAACTAAGTGCCTATTACAATAAAAAAACAAAAAAATATTTCAAAAAAAAAAAAAGCAACAAACAAAACAAAACAGTACAAACAAAAAAATAAAACAACAAAGAACGTATAATGACAAGAATTCAAAAATAGAACATGGCAGTATCGTTTCCAAAACAAAAACAACAGGAGACCAAATCTCTACCCAACAA
>JXTB01000821.1:0-11080 GCA_002914805.1 Parasponia andersonii | reverse complement strand
CTGGCATGTAAATAATGAAGACATCAGAGGTGCCTATAGCATGAATACAAACATTACTACAAACTCTAGAAGGCCCTCTTCGAACAATAAATTTTAATGCCTAAAAAAAATGAAAAATGAAATAGAAATTTCAGTGATTCCATATGCAGGCAATAGAATGTTCTAGAATGGCATATCACTATTGGTTTGGTATCAAAGGAGAAGAGAGGAATGGACCAGTTATCAGTGTAGTAGAATCCTCTAGAATTTTTTTCTTATGTTCCACTGACCAATCTCCTAGATTTGAGAATTCATCCAAGCAAAGGTGACATTATACGTATGCACGAAATTAAATTGCGAAAAATAAAAATTACTTTGTAAATTTCAATTATCTTTATAACCTAGCAGCTCCATTGTTTCAAACTTATTTTCTAATAGAAATGCCAAGGGAAAATTTATTTTTTGAGGAGAAATGTGCTAACGGCGGACATGCAGCCTGCCCGTGAATTCGCAACTATACTAATACTAGTAGGATAGTCATGATTGTTCAATCTCTACCGTTCATAATTGCGGGAAGAATGGGGATTCAAATTGAAGAATTCCACATTATGAACACTATAAACTCTATTATCTTCATACAATTGTTTGTCTGATATTTTTGTCTAGAGGTAATTAACAAATATAGCAATAAGAGGTAGAAAGTTTAATAAATAGGGATTAAAGATCATGCATATATTGATGGTTTATTTTTTCATGGCCAAGTCTCTGTTCAGTTAATTTCACCAATTTACAGTGCCTACAACAAATGGGTTTGTCCATACAATGAATGGAATTTTCCTGCTTCATGAAAGTTTGTACCAGATAATGAGACAATGGAAGAAATACACGTGGAACTAGGGACCTTCTCAGGTTCATATGTTCTTGGTTTCTCCCTTGATAGGAGAAATTCTATTATGTGATGGTATAGTTGCCGGGAAAAACATCTGTCGTAGTCCTTCCGCCTTCATGATCGGAAAAATTATACCTGATGCACTCTGTGAAACGAAACGACAGTTTTAGTAAACGAAACTCCTCCTATCAAGGTGATCGAAAAACAAATCTTTTTAATGAGTTTTGCTTTTAAGTTGCTGTACTTGTAAATGCTAACAAGGTAATTCAATAACAAAGCTATCAGAGTAATTTAATATCAAATAGAATGATTAACAAAGGGAAAAGAGAACCCTCAAACAAGGAAAGTTGGGACGATGTACTCACTGAAATCAATCTAGCTCCAATCCACATTCGTTTGAGCGAAGGAAATGGAAGTAGAAGGCGACCAACACCGTATATAGCCACAGCGAAAAAATGGAGAACTAAACTTAATGGACGAGGATTTAGACCAGAAAGTAAAGCCACCGGTCCGGTAGAACAAGTACCCCCAAGGCTTAGGTAGTCGAAACATGCCTGGCGCATCTCCTTCCTTGCCTGATCAGGGGAGGCAGAAAAAACTTTGTACAGGGCACCTGCCAATGTGTTTATTGTAGATGCAATGGGCTGCAAAATCATCAAAACAAGTTTAATGAATATAAGATCTCAATCTAAACATCTTTAATAGTGTAATATGCAGTAGAACTTGTCTAATTTGTAAAAGCAGTCACTGGAGCCTATTAGACTCCTAAAAGGATAAAATCCGTGGCAAATTGTGATGAATTAAAATGAATCCAGCTTTACCTTGCGCAGAGTGTAGAAGGACTCAAGGTATTTGCACAATGAAGCTGAATCGTTTAGGTCTCGCAGTGGACTCAGAAGATCTCGCAGGACAACAATGTCGGATAGTGCCACAGTCATTCCTCCACCGGTCAAAGGATGGCGCATGTTGAAAGCATCACCCATAAGAAGGGCTCCAGGAGTAGGATGTGGATTGGCAGGCATGCTTCTGTTTGGCATAGTTCTGATGTTGCCTTTATCAACAGCAGCTATGAATGATTGCTGAATTTCAGGTGGTATCTGAAACAGACATCTCACTGATCAATCCAATAAAATTGGAAGCAAGCTCAAGGAAAAGGGAAAATGAATGTGAACCCTCAAAACTAGCAGTTGTTCCTCTAATTTAAAGAAGTTCTGAATCTTACAACCCAATAACTAGGAAAGATTTCTATTTTTTTCATTTGATCCAATGACTACAAGTAAATTCTGTATTTTAAACCTTAATATATTAGATAAGGTCTTTCTTAAATAATCAGTACTCTGGGAAGAGAAATGTGCAATGAAATCCTGAATAAGAGAGTAAAGTTACCTGAGGAGCCACCACAGTCTTCAAGTACTTGGCCATCTCACCATTAGCAATGGATGGTACCTTTTGGCCAGGCACATCAACCAAACAGCGAACCTCAGTGCTACTAATTGGATAAAACAAAATGGGAGAAGGATCAGCTAAAATAACATGCCCATGATTTGCAAACGGGAGTTCACAATTCTCGAGAACTAAACCTACAAAACAAGAGGGCACTTCCACCTGTATAGAAAATTACCACGAAATCTATCAGTTAGAGCAATCAAAATATCAGAATCCAAGAAGTGAGAAAGTAAGCAATAGTTCAATTCAGAGAGCTTCAAGAAGACAACACCTTTGGGTCACAAAGACTGCGCCGCAGATTGGAGAAGCAACCATCACAAACAACAGTTAGAGGAGCATAAGCTTTGAGTTCCTGACCATCCCTTGTCTTGTATTGAACCCCTTTAATTGTCCCATTTTCTTCAACCAGAGATGTCACTGTACCTTGCTCCAATCGGACACTGTAATGGAAAAAGGCAAACACAAAAGACCTGATCAACAACATGTAACAAGCTTAAAATCAAATAAATACATGAAAAACAACATGGGCAGGAAAGCATACTTGGGAAGGTTAGCAGCTTTTTCTCTCATCCTCTGTATAAAACGCCCATTGTGGAAGCTCCTCCCAGCTACATCTGAGTGAAACTTCTCTAAAGGATATGAAAGCCTGGTGTTCTTCCCATCCTTGAAAAGAGCATACCCTAGTACCCTTTGAGCATCAATTTCCTCCACACAGTCTGAGTCCAAATTCAAATACATGTTTACAACATGCCAAAACCAAAAGTATTCCACAACAGGCAGAAAAAGAACACCCATTGATTCAAAGAATACACCCATTGATTCAAAGAATTGTAACCATATTTGGTGCAGAATAAACAAGCCAATGCATATGAAAGTTCAGTTATACCTTGAAGACCCAATTCAATTAGTTTCAGGTATCCCCCTGGCTGTAGAAGTTCACCCACAATTCTGTCTGGCTCTGTCAAGTCCCTTTCTATTACATGAACTCGCCTTCCATCCTGCAAATTAGTACTAAGGTATGCTTAATTGAGTAAACACAAAGTTCTAAACAAAACTTGCTAGAATGTGTTTAAAACCCATAAAAAATCAAACCCTGAAAAAGTTATCTAAAACCTATATGACATATATATATATACTTGAAAATTTGCAAGGTGGGTTATATTCTCCAGCAATAACAGGCTTAATCAAATCTCCAAGTTTATAATTTTATCACATATTATTGCAATACTCAACTTTCCAAACATTCCTACCAATCTGCAAATCCATCATAGAATAACTGGGTACACAGAATTAGTGAGTCTCATCAGGTTTTGACAACACAAAAAAGATACCAGACTTTTCAAAGAAGACCCATCAAATGTCATTGTCTTCTTTATCATCAGAAAATAAAAGAAAAAAGAAGAAAGGAAAACTAACAACCTTGCCGAGAGTGTAAGCGAGGGCTGAGCCAGCAACGCCGGCACCGACAATTACAACGTCGGTGCTGGAACCGGAAACCCGGCGTGGATCTCCGTCGTGGGAGCTCCTGGCTTCTTCTCTCAAAAGGTTATTATTATTGTTCGTCACCTCCTCCTTGTGACCGGCATTATGGCGACGGAGAAGGCAGAGAGCCATAAAACCCAGAAAAGAGGCAAAGAGAGTCCAGAAAACGTACGGATCGACCGCCACCATCTTCACCCGAAACAAAAACTGAGACCCAAATGAAGAAGAAGACGACGACGACAATGTGGAGGTGGAGGTGGAGGGGTCTTCTTCAAAAGCCGTCGTCTTCTCTGGGTTGAAGATGGTGAAGCTTCTGGAGGTCGTAGAAGAAGATTTGACTTTTAGAGAGAGACGAGGACGAGGAAGAGGAGGTCGAAATGGGTGTGGCTGTGAACGAGTTTGAGCGAGAGCATGGGGTATTGATAAATTATTATGTTGTACAATAAGCATTATTATTGTTATTTGTTAATATTAGTTACCTGAATCCACTGCTAATGCTGGATTTCCTTGTTCTCTCTGGCTTCATCGTCCTCGTCCCTACTTACGGTCCCTCAGAGTTTCAATGTTATTATTATTTTTAGGTTAATATCACCAAGGTCCCCACCTTTTCCATCGAGTACCCTTTTCTTTTGCCTTTTTTTTTTTCCCCGAATTCTCAAACTCGCGATTTTGTATCACTAATTTCTTTTATACCACTTTTTTTTTGTTAGCTTTGCCACTAAATATACATATACATATGCCCCTCATAAGCATTTTCTAACAGCATTTTGGAAATCTCAATTGCTATAAAAGCCCCTACTTTGCTTTTCTTTTCTTTCTTTTTATTTTTCATTATAGTTACGATTATTAATTAATCTAAAAGGAAATCATATATTCTGTTTTTAAAAGTTTAAATTTAAAAAGAAACATAGATAAAAAAAAAAAGAAGTAAATAGCAAAATAATAAAATTATTTTTTTAAAAAAAAGGAAAAAAAACAACTGTATCTCAAATAATTATTTTTCTTTCTTACTTTAATAAAAAATTATTATAAATAGCATATAATGAAAATATATCTCATAAAAAAATTTCCTTTGGAGATATAATTTTTTTTCTTTTTAAAAAACGCATTTTTGATTATTTGCTATTTACTTTTTTTTATCTATATTTTCTTTCAAATTTGAACTTTTAAAAATAGAAAATACAATTTCCTTTCAGAAAAAGCAATAATCGCATCTATAGTGAAAGGGGAAAAAAAAAAAAAAAAAAAGAAGCAAACTAAGGGCCTCTTTTAGTAAATTGAGATTCCCAAAAAGTTCTTAGAAAATACTTACGTTAGAAAATACTCACATGAAAGGCACGTATAGGCAAAATTAAAAAAAAAATAGNAAGGAAAGGGTGGGGACCTGGGTAATATTAACCCTTATTTTTTTTTTCTTTTCTCATTATTACTACTTTTTCTCTACAATTCTTCTCTTAAGCCCTCCCCCCCCCCTCCTTTTTTAAGGGATCCTCTTACGCCCCTTTTAAAACTTAACGGCTGGATCCATTGTCAGGTCTCCCTCTACTTTTCATACACCTAGATTTTGTTAGTTTTTTTGTTACCAAAAGATTCCTTAATGAAATTACTTCTAAGTACATGCATTTTTTCAGGAAAAAAGTTTCACACGCCCTTTTAAAAAAATGTTCATCAATTAAAAAAAAATTAAGATCATGGGAAAACATTTAATTTAAAACAAAAAATGGAAACAGACAAAAATTCAACAAATAAGAAAAATAATATATGTGTCTCTTCTTTTTTTCGAATTAAATATTATATAGTTCATCTCGTGGAGGTTTTATTCAATAATGTTGTTCTTCTTTGCTTTTTTACTTCTTTTCTAGAAATAATCAAGTTCCTCTCGAATTATAGTTATTTTCGTCTTCACTTAAATATCTGGACTTTTTATTCAATTGACAAATTTTAGCTGCTCTCTAATTTTAAGGTTTTTTTTTTAATCTCAAATATTAGTTTAATAAAACTATTGTATACCAGGGAAAAAAATAAAAAAGACAGAACATAAGCTTTGCATTCCATAAGATGCAGCTTCATCGAAATAGAATATATATATATATATATATAGAGGATTGGAAAGATGCCACATGGAAAATATATTTTTGGATAGAAAAATTAAAAGAATAAGAAGAATTCTTAGGTCAATGTTTCTTAGATTAAAAAAAGCGACAATGGGAGAGTGGATGAGAAAAAAAATAAAACATAAATAAATTGAGAGGTGATTTAGGAATAATAAGAGGTATTATTAGTAATAATTAAATTTCAAATTTGGACCAGAGGATGGTTTTAGAAAGAGCATGGATAAAGCATACAAAAGGGTGGCAAACTTAACACATATCTTTTTAATTTTTCTTATTCCAAAATTAGACATCAATATAAAAAGAACCAGGGAAATTTCTTTTGCAACTGGTTAGTTCTAAAAATTTCTCAATCCTTTGTGCTGATCTTCTTCAACTTTTTTTTCTTTCTTGACAAAAGCTCACCTTTTAAATCAAGATAGAGAGGCCAAACTTTTGAGATTTAAAATAGTAATCATTTTATACTTCTCTTAGAAAGATAGAGTTTTTGAATTGATTTTTTAGGATTTTTAAGAACTATAGATTAGAGATAGTTTTTGAATTATTTTTTAGGCTCTCAAGAGTATTTTTATGATTTTTGAGAACCAGAGAAGAAAATTAGAGTTAAAAAAAAAAGAGTAAAAAGTTCTTGAATATTTTTTAGGGTTCTTAAAAACTAAAATGAAAATTAGATTTATTAGATTATTGTTTAAAATTCTTAAGAGAAATAGTTGGAATTAGGAATTCAGAATATTATTTGCATAATTATAAAAATTTTGAGTAATACTAGGGACATACATAATATACATACAATGATGTGGCATGTGTTTTGAGTTACTCACATACATAGAGGTACCCTATTTAAAAAATACGAGTGATTAAAATTAATGATGCATTATCATACATAGAGGTACCCTATTTAAAAAATAGGAGTGATTAAAATTAATGATGCATTATCATGTGTATATCTTGTGTGTATATTTTGTGTGTCTCTAGTATTACTCAAAATGTTTACTTATCTAAAAATAATTGGAATTAGAAATTCATAATACATTTTTTGTACTACCATAAAAACTTTACTTACCTAAATATATATAGTCTGCTTAATTTTTTTTTAATGATTTGCTATTTAAAGAGGTGTGAGGAGAAAGAAGATTCAAGATCTTTAATATTATTTACGTCCAATGATATAATTTCATTTAAGGTTATTTTTATTATTTAATAATTAGTAAATGAGAGGTGGAAAGAGGGAAAAAAAAGTCACTCTATTTTAAAAAACATGCGTTTACGAATTTTTTTGGGGGAGGGGGAATTGAATTATGAATTATTTTATACAATGAAAAATGAGTTATTTTTTATTGCGCTAAAATAAAAAAAACTCTTAAATATGCATTTTTTGCAAATTTAATTATGTATCTGGATTCTACAAAATTTCATAAAATCAAACATGTGTATTCTTTGTGCATGGAATTGTGAATTTTCTCCTCGTTTAATACCAAAACTAAATTGAGATTTTCTTATTCTTATTTCCTAACACATGTATTGTATCAAAAATTTGCTAAAACAATTAGAACATTGAAATAAAAACAATTAAAACATTTAATTTAATCTGATTTCATTTTAATTTTCTTTCAATTTTTTTTGGCTTGATTAATTTTTTATTTTTTCTGTTGTTTGGTAACAAGGATACGATCATAATTTTGACTTTCTATACCATAAATTACATAAATATGCTAATGGTTTAAATTTGGGCTACATAGGTATATAAATAATATCAAAGTTTAAAGTAGCGTAATATGTAATTCGAAAATTCGGTGCCCATTGCCCAAACAGAATCGGTGGTGAATTGATCCTCTCAATAATTAAGATGAAATTCAATACCCACTTAAAAAAGCCTTCAACTAATAAGAATGTTTAGAAATACTTATTGAATTTGTGATATATTTACTATTAAAAAATTTACACAAATACCTCTTGAATTTTGGTGAGTATAGGTGAAATATTCAATTTGGTCTCTTAATTTCTCTAAATAACAAAACATCTCATTGAATTGAGAAATAATTACAATTCTACCTTACTAATAGTTACTATATAAATTGGTTAAAAATAGTATATTTTTTTAAATGACCAAAATACCTTATCATAACACAATTATTTAACTGAAAAATAAAAATAAAAATAAATTTTTGTAAGACTTTTCTACATTAGATCTTCTTATTCTTATTCTTATTCTTAATATTTTCTCTCTCTCTCTTGTCTACCATCGATTTTTTTTTTCCAGTTATATCTAAATTTCTCTATATATATTTTGTTATGGATTTAGAGTAACGGTAATTGAATATCTATATATATTTTGTTATGGATTTAGAGTAACGGTAATTTGTATTCAATTTTGACCTAATTAGATAAAGTCGTAAAATTGATATTGATTTGCTTATCAAAAAGAATATTTTCGGTTTTTTTTTTTTGAAAACATATTGGATAAATTGAGCATTTCAAAATAGGTGATGGAAATGGGGTAAATTTGATATTGATTTGCTAATCAAAAAGAATATTTTCGATTTTCTTTTTTTTTTTTCCGAAAACATATTGGATAAATTGAGCATTTCAAATAAGTGATGGAAAGTGGGGTAAAATTGATATTGATTTGCTTATCAAAGAGAATATTTTCCATATTTTGACCTGGATGCTAATTAGCATCCAAAATATGTGATGGAAAGTGGAAGTCAACCGTATTATGCTTAATGAGTTAATGTTTTAGTATATTTTGATTTTTTTTCAAAAAGAAAAAAACTTCTGAAATCATAAATTTTGATTATATTAAAAAAAATTCGGTTTTTGTTTAATTTTAACCTAAAAAAAATCTTTAATTTTTAGTTATATCAAATAAAACTTTTGAGTTATAAAATTGAATTAAATTAACCTGCGAAATAAGTCAAATGATTCTTTTTTTTCTTAATATACACTGTCACAGGTGTGATTATACTAAACTATTTACATTGATAAATACTCCAATTAGGCAAAAACTGTCATTCTATATTGAAAATGTGGATTTTTTTAGTTAAAATAGATTTAAAAAATTAATTAATAAGTATAGAACACTTTAAAAATAAAATTATTTTTAATCATATTATATATTCATCGATTAAATATTTGTGTTTAGTTTAATTTGATTGAATTTTAAAATCTCAATGTTTTATTTGATATAATCAGAATTCTAATATTTTAATTGCTAGAAGTAAAAAAAATTCAATATTTTATTTGATATAACTAAAAATTTATGGATTTTTTTTTGCTAAGATGAAAAAAAAAAATCCAAGGTTTTTTTTTTTATAATAACTTAGAAAAAAAAAAAACTAATATGCTATTAAAAAAGTAGAAATTTTTCCTATATCGTATTCTAATGGATGAAGAAAAATATCAATGAATAAGCTCATCCTCTACTTTTGTAAACAAATCTAGTTAAATTATGTGCAAATTCATGTGGAACAAATTTTTATGGAAAAAATAGGCCAACACAGTTAACAACAATTGACCAAACAATAAATGATAAACTAAGCCGTTAAAGAGAGCTTGAATTACTGTCCATATAATATATATTTGATTCCATTAACCGGCAAAGATTCCAAGTAAAACCTTCGAGTTTTGGCCAGTGATTCTATAAAAGTTGTCCATGCATACCTAATTTCTGACATGTCATTTTCACAACCATACACATGTCATCATTGAACATGGAGATTGGTTCCAAATCTTTTAGGAAAGGGAAAACGTTTTTTTTTTAATTAATAAAAAAGAGAAAAATATCAACTTATATAACAGAAACTATGTTTACGGTGATCATATTACTATTAATCATATTGATATGGTCAAGGGCTCATGGCTTTTTATATTTTCTTTATTTGTTTATAGAAAGCTTCAATTAAGTTAAAGAAAAAAGGCAAGAAAAAACGTTGGATCTTTTATAACTTAAAACTCAAAATGAAATAGTCTTTTATTATTTTTTTTAGAGTGTCCTTGGAAATTAGGTGGAGCTCGAAATTAAGGTCCCAGTCAATTACTATGACACTTATTTGTTTAGTTTTGGCACAAAGTACAGAAAAAGTTGAATTATTGGGCGGCTGGCAGTTAGAAAATTAAAGAGAAAAATTTTGATTTGATGACTATCGACAATTAGGGCCACTAGTTTGGTCGTTGAGGAACTTTGTCATCTTGAGCAATTTGCAGATTTTCTAATGTATACCTCCCTCCCTGCCCTGGGAATCCAAATCCTATGTCCAATTTCGGTATTTCCACTCATACCGTACAACGTTGTATTAAAATTTAAATGACAATGATAAATTTTAAAAATTGATTTGGAAGTTTAAGATTTTCTTTTTTTTCTTGAAAGGAGGTAGTTTATCATTTTAGATGATGTGATATTTATTTATTTATTTATTGTACATGTATTAGGACATCGAAATTAGAGTGAGTTTCTAATTTTCTTAGTCGTCCACTTATCTTTTCATTCTTTTTTTTTTTCCGGCTAGAAAACACTTATCTCCTCTTTTCAATTTCATTCATTCATTATTGTCATTTTTTGCGGTCATTTGTGTTCTCTAAATGAGAGAAATATCATATCCAGGATCTAAAAGAAATCTTTATCTTGCTCACATATTGTCAGTAATATTATTTTCATCTTTCCTTGGTTTTTCTATTTCTGGGAGTCATTTATGTTCTTTTGAAAAAAAATAAGAAAATAAAAAACGATCAATCATACCCATGAGTTAAAATATTTACCTTTGTTCATAGACTGAAATTTTCTTGTCCCCCTTTTCCTTTAGGCTTAATTTTCTTGTACATGATAATATTAGTTTCACGCGTTATTGTTCTTAAATAATTTTTTTTCCCGTCTTTTCTTTTCATAATTAAGAAATATCGAGGTTAAAAATTTGGGTCAGTTCAAAAACCCTATCCTAATAATAATAAAAACAATAATAGGGAGTAGGATTTATTTATTTATTTATTTTGAATCATAATTTAAATTCAGAACTCTCCATATTAAAAGAATTATAATTTCGAATCTAACTCGAGACTTTCTCAATAATTTAGAGATTAATAAATGTTGATGGAGGTTTTATCAACAATAAATTTATGAATAATTAAGAGATGTGGCTTGTGTAAATTGAGGTAAATAATCAAAGCAAATAAGGAGAGA
>JXTB01000820.1:88456-101786 GCA_002914805.1 Parasponia andersonii | reverse complement strand
GAGGAAATGTCCCGAAAGAATCCGAGACTAGCCCACTGTAACAGAAAAAACCATGGAAGTAAATGTGGAAGTAGAAGTAGAGGTCGATGGGAACTCCTCTCATGTCAATATGTCAAATATATATATATATATATATCTTAGTACCATTACCAAATGTTTCGTAGTACGACGACGTTCGAGATGAACTTCAGAGTAGGACGATCAGTGATGGCCGCGGCGAGAACGGCCCGTTTTACAAAACGCTGCGTGTCGGGTTCAACCAGAGGCGGAGGCGGAGGCGGTGGGTGGTGGGACCACGTCAAACCTGCTCCCAAGGACCCCATTGTTGGTGTTACTGAGGCTTTTCTTGCTGACCCAGCTCCCAACAAGATCAATCTCGGAGTGGTAATAATAAACTCTTTTTCTTAAGAGGCTCTCTCTCTATATATCTTCCTCTTCTTCATTGTTTTGGTATAAACATTTTTTAAACGACAAAATTATTATTATTATTATTATTATTATTAGGGGGCTTACAGGGACGACGACGGAAAACCTGTCGTTCTTCAGTGTGTTCGAGATGCGGAGGCCAAGATTGCGGGTTCTGATTTCTTGTGAGTTTCGCTTGTTCTTTGATCGCATTCCACTCCTCTGTTTTTTTGTTTTTTTTTTTTTTTTTTTTTTTTTTTTTTTTGTACTCGTGCCAATTATATATCAATGCGTTTGAAAAAAAAATGGAAAAAAAAAAAAAAAAAAAGTGGTGATGAAGGAAATTTGTTACTCAAGATGAAGAATGGGTTTTGTGGTTAAGTATTCACATTGAATAATTAAGATGTTTTCTGTGCATATGTTGAATGACTTGCTCCCTAACTTGGGACTTTATCTATTTGTACTTAATGTATACATCAAGTATGTTGTTAAATATTAGTTTTATGATCTAATAACCTTATTTTTAGTATTGCACTGGAGTATTAAATTCAAGTCAAGTTACCTTGCAACTCCATGAAAAGTATATATATCTACATATATATATATATATCACAAAAAAAGAAACAAAAAACAAAACAAAACAAAAGCAACACAACCTCATCTAAATCCAGTATAGTCGCCATTGTTCGAAAGCAATAAAATTGCGTACTTCTTAATTGTTCAAGATTTTTGGAATCATTCGTAGTTTCGTAGTAGGGAACTGAACTAAGTCAACAAAAAGTATGTATTTTGGACTCTTTTTGTAACTTGCAAGCTGAATTCATGCTAGTGGGATCATTTTCCTGATTACCACATCAGTATCTCCTTAAAACTGCAATTCTCATCGTAGTTAATTGATTTTCTAACCGGGTATGAATTATTTCGTTGTGATTCTGAAGAGAATCTAAACTCATTCTCTAAGAGGCATTGGCAGGGAGTCCATCTCTGCTTCAGTTAGTTCAAAATTGGTTGAAGAAAGTTTGGCATTGGCCTATGGAAAGGATTCCAATGTTATTATTAGAGAAGGTAGATTTGCTGGAGTCCAAACTCTGTCTGGCACTGGAGCGTGCCGTCTCTTTGCTGAGTTTCAGAAGCGTTGTTATCCTGAATCACGAATTTATTTATCTGATCCAACTTGGTCCAAGTAAGTCTGTAAGGCTGTAACATGTCTCGAATTGTTGCATTTATTGATATAGAATGTTTATGTTGACTTTGTAGTGTATATTGATCTATGATATGATTTCTTGTACCCTTTCAACTACGGAACGATCATATACACTGGATAGCCACCACAATATTTGGAGAGATGCTAATGTTCCTCGGAGAACCTTCCACTACTACCATCCTGATACGAAGGGTTTGAACTTTGTGGCACTTATGAATGATATCAAGGTATGATAGCATCAATAATGTACATGATCTGAGAGTAGCTCCATATTTTGAGTTTTAATAGAAATGTCATGATTTAGTAGCTACGAGCCTCTTGTCCCACTCAAACACAGAGAAGAATGCACCTTTCACTCGGTAGTCGGTACCTAGCAGGTTACACTAGAAGCATTTCTTCTTTGAATTTTCAGTGAACATATTCATTTACTATAGTCTCTGTAGTTGCTACTTGCTGGTGAAGAAGATATTTTTCAAAAAATTTAGATCTTCTAGTTGTGGCCATGCAGAGAGCCAATTGGTAATGTCATCTTCTTGACATCCGTGTAAGAGGTGTAAACACTTGGGCTGCATTTTTCTCTGGAGTCCTTTAGTAAAAGAACAGTTTTGTATACTATTCTTAAATCTTGATTGATAAAATCTTGTTCTGTCCTATGAGCGTGCTGTATAAGATCTCATACTCGCAAATAATTAGCCAACATCCTTGATCTTTTTGTTGGATTTTGTAGAATGCTCCAGATAGTTCTTTTTTCTTACTCCATCCTTGTGCGCACAATCCAACAGGGGTGGACCCTACTGAGGAACAGTGGAGAGAAATCTCATATCAGTTTAAGGTACTCATTCAATCGTATTTCCTTCTCTATGAAATTACTTTAGATCTTACACCAATGATTTTCAGGTGAAAAACCATTTCCCCTTTTTTGATATGGCTTATCAAGGTTTTGCAAGTGGGGACCTAGACATTGATGCCAAAACTCTCCGGATTTTTCTTGAAGACGGACACTCAGTTGGTTGTGCTCAATCCTTTGCAAAGAATATGGGACTATATGGACATCGAGTCGGTTGTCTCAGGCAAGCAAATATTCTTGAACTTTGTTTATACTCTGAAGGGTTCCTTTGGGGCCAAAGATGACATTTTAAACTAAAGTCAGGTCTACAGTGAATAAACCTAGCGTGTTTAGGCCTCAAAAAATGGCATATTGAGTCTGCCTTAGATTGTTATTTGAATGGTGGACTCAGAATATCAATATTCTGTTATCTTAAAAAGTAGCTTTGAGGTTCTAATCATCTTAATTTGTCTTCCAATGTTGATTCCACTGGCTGTTCTGTCTTCTTACAATACTATGTTTTCAGTGTTCTTTGTTCCAATAAAAAGCAAGCAGTTGCAGTTAAAAGCCAACTACAGCAGATTGCCAGGGCAATGTACAGCAGTCCTCCTGTTCATGGTCTATTACTGGTCTCCACAATCTTGAGCAATTCAGATATTAAATCAGTTTGGGTCAGAGAGTTGAAGGTAATAACTCGATAATATTCTAGTTACTTCTTTGCACTTTTGTGCTTGAATTTTGTTGATTTTGATACATCTGTTTTCCACACTTCCATGCTCTTCAAGGTCATGGCCAGTCGCATTAAAAAAAATCGTTCTGCTCTACGTGACAGTCTTGAGAAACTGGGTTCTCCTTTTAACTGGGAACACATTACTAACCAGGTTGGTATGCTAATAATTAAATATTCAAGTTAGCCCAAGTTACAAGTTGAGCATAAATTACAAAATCTCTAATTTGAAAATCTTTAAAACTACAGGTTGGAGTGTTCTGCTTCTCTGGCCTAACCCCTGATCAAGTAGATCAGCTAGCAAAAGAATTCCATGTATACATGACTCGCGACGGTCGTATTAGGTAAGCATTGTTTTAAAAAGAATTATTGTACTTAAAATCTTTAAGATGAAGACTTTCTCTTTTCTTTTTTTCCATTTGTCGGATGAATACCAACTATAACCAATATGGTGATGTTGGCAGCATGGCAGGTGTGACCTCAGGCAATGTGAATTACTTGGCAAATGCTATACACCAAGTCACATGTTGTCAAGAAGAACCCTTGAATGTCTGTAACACGAGTTTTTAATTGCTCATTTGTATATCTACTGTTTAATATAAAAGATACCAACCAAGTCCTGTTTCACTTGGTTTTGCTTAGAGTTAAGGTAGAGACATAGAGAATACTATTAGCTTTAAAGAAATAGTGAGAGGCTAAGAGCCTTTTATGTTAGTTCCTCTCAAATCTCAATTGTGTGAACTCCTATATTCTTTTTTGTGTCTTTCAATTGTGTAACTGGAATCTTAAGCATGAGTACTTAGACGTTTTCCTCCTTTCCGGAAAACGTCGAACACTTAACCGTGGGGACTAGAGGTCATTTGAGGTAGGACTCTTTGTTCATGATCTATCAGACTTTTTCACTTAAAAGTCAATGCGTCATGTGAATCATGGCTTAGTTGAGATATGACATACAAAAAGTACGTCCCATTATTCACGAGCACATGGTTTGGCCACTGACACGGCTTCAACTAGCAGTACAGTCCATAGGGTTGCCGACAGTTTTAAGGGTTTGTGAGTCAAAAAGATGTATGAGCTTTGACAACTTGAACTGTCTGGTTGTGAAGTTTGCAATTCACTCGGTTCTCTTGTTCCCTCATCATTGAAACTCTGAAGAATGATATCCTTTTTGTGGTGCCTTTTGGCTTTTGGCTTTCTTTATTTTGTCTCCTTGGTAATTGGCTTTCTTCTTACGGAATATTGCGGTCAAGTACCAGAAAAAAATCTACTCCGGATTTTAATAGAATTGTTTCAATTTTCGTCCTAATTGAATCTCATATGATATGATTTTTTATTTGATATGTTCAGTTTCATTTTTGCACTATGATAAACGTTTTTTCTTTTTTTTTTTTTGCTTGAAACTACTATAAATTTAAGTTACCATCTTTTTGTTATGCATTTTGATAATTTAAGGACAAAAACGAATGTCCCAATAATTATTCGTTTTAGTTCCCATTAATGGTCTAAAATTGTCCTACTTTCTGTCACATTTAATACACTTTAATGCTCCCCCTTTCTCTCCATAACATTATTCTTTAAGTTTAAAATTTTCAGTTGCCCAAAATTTAATTCAGGGACCAAAAAAAAACTCCTAAATTTCAAGTGATATTCATGAACTCAAATGTCAAATCAAGTTTGAGGTGCATGTTATAGAGTAGATTAAGAGAAACTGAAACTGATCCTTGATCAAAGATTTGATTTGGAGAAGCTGTTAATGAGGAAAAGTCAGACAGAAAAATTCCAAAATCAAAAGCAGCCAGGCAGATAAAACTTCCGTGATTGGAATCTTTCTGGATATTTCCACTTTGCCATTAAATACAACGCGATTTTTTTAATGGAAAATACAACAAGAACCTTTCTTTTCTGCTTATCGAAATTCAAAAGGGACCAAAGAAGAAAATTCTAATCACCTTTCAAGGTTGTTCACTTAAAAGTCATCAATTTTATGGATGCACAGCCCAAATTAATTAACCAATTTTGAAAATTCCTCAAACGATGATTAACTACACAAGTTTTATTTAATTATGTAATTTACGGTCTATTACGACATGTTAATTATTATATGGAGTGGAATGTACAGATAATTGCTTTTATTTTATTTTTATTTTTTTGTTGGAATAACATTTGAGTGTACATAACGATTGGTGTTTGTACTGTTTCACATTCATTAAAGTGATGCTTGAACGATATTATGGGACCAAAAGAACTTCCACAACGATACCCATCACTTCTAATCAATGACATTGTGGACCTATCTTTCTCTTTCATCAACTCTCTATTAATAATATAATAACAATAGTTACAGTACATAACTCTCTGTCGTCTATCGGCCATGCTTTTTGTATACAGTAGTACTAAATAGGTTTTTTTTTTATCTGATATAAACGAAAATCTGAGTAAGAATGCCTTAACAAAAACGACTGTATAATTCAACCACTTTAATTTTAATTTTCCACATTCTCTAGGTTAATTGAAAAAACAGAAACACCAACAAACCAAAAACAAAAAAGAATCAAATCAAATGATAACCTGGTTTATACATTTACGTAGTATAATGTATTCATGCCTATATATATAAGTTGATCCAATAATTATAATGAAGTATATGAAAAGACGTGCATTATTAATGCTTTTTTTTTCTTTTATTTCTTACAATAAAAAAATATACCTACTAAATTTTCATTGGTCAAATTAATACCTATGCATATGTGAAAAAAAAAAATACATTAGTGCCTATATATATATATATATATATATATATATATATATATATATATATATATATATTTAGACATGAATTTACACACACATTCATAAACAAGAAGACAGATTTTTATTAACTTGTTATTTTCAGATAAACAACATTTACCACCATACATTTCACAAAAGCTCTTCGGCATAGATAGAACTCGAAAATATCATTACGTCCTTAGTATGATCCGACCGTCTAAGCATAAATAAAACAAAATATATATCATACCCAGCATACATGAAAAATTATTCTCTAAATAAGCAAGTGAATTAGAAAAGCCTACACCAAACATGTAAACAACTAAAAGATTTGTTTGACAACATTTTTATTTCTTGTTTTCTACTTTTAAAAGTAAATTAAGATTTTCTCTATCAAATCCTTCGAAACATCTTCGCTATTCATTTCACTTTTAAAAACAAATAACAATAAAATAAAAAAGTTGCCAAACAAGTTTTCTGTTTTTTTTTTGGTTTCCCTTTACCTAATCAAGAACGATAACATTACCTAATCAAGAACGATAACATAAACATCCTCGCCGAATTGCTCTACCGAAACCAAGACAGAGAGTGGAAGTAGGCGAATTATCACAAGCATTGGTAGTACCACTAACTTGGTCGTCGTAGTCTTCGTCTCCTCCCGAATCAAACGAGGAGCTCGAGCTCGAAAACCGGCTAGGAGTACTAGTACTAATCATAATCCGGCCGCCATGATGAAACGGATTGTTAACCGAAGACGAACTCTCTAACGACCAGATCGAGGAGTTAGCTGAATACAACCTCGTTTTGTTAAGATTCATAATCTTTTTAGGCAAAAGGGTGTCTAAGATGAGATTGGATCTGGAGCGTTTGATCTTAGTGCTAGTACTAGTAGTGGTAGTGGTTTTCTTATTATAATGGGATGAGTAGTAGGAAGGTGGAGGAGTGAGAGGAGGGATAAGAGAGTCATGGTTGGAGAATTTGGATTTAGGGGTGCCGGGACAGGACTCCCATAGGAACGGGATCGAACCCGGTTTACCGCCATAGTAGAGTAGCGATGATGACGAGGAGCTTTCCTTGGACAAAGAGTACTTGTTGTTGTTTTGTTGAATCTGGAGTTCATGATCACCGTGATCATGCTTTTTCTGGGAATGGTGATCATGATCATGATGGTTGGTGGTTATGAACATGATGAGATCTTTACAAGGTTGAGAGAGAGATAGAGACAGAGACAGAGAAGGATTAGCTTGGCTACGGTTTCTTATAAGCTTGTTTTTGGTATTAAATAATCGAAGGTTTGAAGACGAAGTGCTCGAATGTGTGTATATATAATAATATAAGAGGATTATAATGTGTATATAGGACAGGACACTAGTTAAGTAATTACTGTTCTTTATTTGTTTTCGACTAGTTTTGTTCCGGAATGAGTAATTTTGATTTAAGGAGAGTAAAAATTTTGATTCCATTAATTTTGATTTTCTTTATCTTTAAGAAATTTAAGTAGTTTGTGTTAATCTTTCTTAATATTCGAGTTTCTTACATTTAACTTATAAATTCATAAATTCTATAATTTCTAAATGCCGAGTAAAAGCATTATTACTCTTTTTATTTCAAGTTGTGTTTTGCAACAACCATCGAGTTTTGAAAAAAGTTGTGGTTTGACCTTTATTCGGATTGTGATCATTTGTCCGGTGCCACAACAACCTAAAATATTTTATTCATAACATAAGCTAGGAAATTTTCCTACGGAAGATCAAAATAAAAGTTCCCTCACAACCCACGAACACTAATAGTCTTCCATAGAAGAAAGAACAAAAGCTTCACCAAATACGGTTAAATTTATGCGTTAATTAATATTTTGATCGTTTGTTCCGTTTATATTTTGCTTATTATCAATATATAAATTTTCAAATTTATAACTTGTAATAAATTTGTACCCTCTATGTTCAAACATTTATTTTGTTACTGAGTTTACTAAAATATTTTTTAAAAATTAAAAAAATATATATTTAAAAATAATTTAAGTTTAAAACTAACTAAAATTAATATTAAAAAAAAAGTAAGAAATACAAAAAAAAAATTAACTAAAATAAGAAATATTTAAAAAATTAAATAAAAAACACAAAAATATAATTTTTTTTTAATATTTGTTAATAGAATTATTAATTTTAAATAATCTTTAAATTTGAATTGTCTAAATTTTTTTAAAGGTATTTTAGTAAGTTCAATGATAAAAATTAGTGTTTGACCTACAAAAATATAAATTCTCTACATATTTTAAATATAAAGGTTAATATTAACAATAACCAAAACAGATTATATAAACTAAACGATCACAGTCAAAATATAAAGTATAAAAGTACAATTGTTCCTAAATTTATTTGTAATATCCACACAATAATCTTCTTATTTATAAAATAAAAGTGATAAAAAAATCTCTTTTTTTATATAACATATTTTTTTCACACTTTTCTTCTTATTTATAAAATAAAAGTGAGAAAAAAATCTCTTTTTTTATATAACATACTTTTTTCACACTTTTTAAATAGGGATAATTCTAAAATCACCCCTTCTAAATAAATTCCATAAAAATGCAATGTTTTTAAAAAGCCCAAAAATATCCCCCTATTTTTTTATTTAAAAAATAAGAGAAAAAGGTATACGAATGTACTTTTTGATCAAGTTTTTGACTAATTTGTTTTCTAAATGAATAACTCTTAACAAAAGGGAAAGATATTTTTAAAAAAATTGCAACAAACACATTACGAAAACATTTTTTAATAATATTTCCTGAAATTTTTTTTATAATTTGGAAAAAAAATAGTGATTTTTTTCACAATAAAAACTAACAAGATAATATGAGGATGTTTATGAATAAGCATTTGAAATGACTGGAAGGCATTTTATATATATTTCATGTTAGAAGTTTGAGCAGAAAGGTGCATATATAGGGTATACTTTTTTTATTTAGAAAAATAAAGGGAATACTTTTAGTTTATACTTTTTTTTTGTTTTGAAAAATAAAGAGAATATTTTTAGTTTTACGAGAACAGAGAATTAAATCTGATATTTAACCATAACAAATGGGGGGTTTCTGAGAACATTTCTTTTAAATGTTAGTTGATTCCAAATTACTCAATAAGAAAAATTTAAAATATATTTTTCCCACTGATTAGTTTGGAAATATTTTTCTTTTCTCTTCGAGATTGTGATGCATTTTCATTTCATAAATGTGTATAATTGCAATTTATTCCCCAAAAAAATGTATATAATGCAAAAGTTTTTTTTTTTTTCATTTTGCTATCCATTAGATTAATTCAAGGTTTGTTAAATATCGACGAGTTTTAAAAACTTCAAATTTATTTGTATCAGAAATTTGATTATTTAATATATACTTAGAACATGAAAGAATCAAGAGTAGTGATCTATTAGAGCACCTCCAATGTAGTGCCAAATCTATATCGCAATGACAATAATTTTGAACGTATAGACAAAAATGTCCTTCAAGGCAATGTTATCTTTTATGTCAAATTTGGCATCTTGATTTTATTGTTACGAAATTGTCATCTTTAGAATTCTAATAAATTAAAATTCACTTATTTTAAAGGGTAAATTACACCTTTCAATGCCCAATAAACTACTCTTAAATAATAAGTGCATTTTTAATGCTTAATCGATACACTCTTTAATAATGCTCAACTAGGTATAGAATATACTTATTAATTATTAGAAAAATAACATGTGAACCGATATTATATAGAAGAACATTATGCATTGGATTAATTAAAAAAAAAGTTCTGCCCAATTTTAGCATTGACATGTTAAAATTTTGACAAATTCATGTCAATCAGAAAGTTTTCTAATTCATAATGGAAAAAAAATAAGAAAAATATTTTCCTTTCCTATCAATTTATGTATTTACTTATAAATTGAGCAACAAAAAAATATGGTGAATCTCTCATACTTAGTTAAATTAGGAAGCAATGATTCAGATTCTATTCATTTGCATTATTCTTTAAACACTTTCTCCTTACAATTTTTTTACCACTATCTAGTTCGAAAAAAAATAAAAATGAAACTTATTTACCAAAATATATAGGGCATGTTTAAGATTGATTATGGCTACTATTTTTAGCTTTTAAAAGCGGTTAGTCAAAAAAATCAAAAGTATGGGACATTTGACAACATTCTTAGTCAGCAGATTCTAAATATTACTATATAACCGTCAATTTAAACAGAATTTGAGAAACGTAGTAAGGATTGTTTTTCAAAGTTGATTCTATTTCTATAATATAAATTATTTAAGATATCATTTTATAATAAACATAATCTATAGTTTACTAAATACTTATATGCTGTTTTTAAACAGCACAGTAGTGTTATAGATTAAATTTACCAAGTATTTGGACTTTTTTTCCTACAACTACTTCTTGCTTACAGCAGAGTTATAGCTAGAGTTATAGTATAGCTATAACGTAACACAACAATATCAAACTAACACATAATGATGTTTACGTACTTTGATAATTATTTGTATGATAAAAAAATAAAAATAAAATATGATATTTATTTTTAGCTTTGAATGAGATTAAGATATTGTATAATTTAGTTCATTAAAATTTTATACAACTAGTCTACTTTCGTGTCTGATCAAATTGAGATCGATTAGTTCGTAGTGTAATTTATCATCACGCCGATCTTAAGGTCTTATATTAGATTCGCATGTTTTGTTATCTACTTTTCAAGGAGTATAGCTAAATCATGTTAACCATATGGCAAATGAGGTAGCCTATGGTCTTGCCTGTTGTGCTCTTAGAATAGATACTGAACTTGTAGTTTGAGGACACCCTTTAGTCTATTATATCTCCTGTACTTCAAGATTTATCTTAATAACATATCCTGTTTTTTTCCCTAAAATATATAAATATATGTATGATTAACAATCTAGTAGTTGTATATATGAGGAATTTTGCTATACATGGTATACAAATGAAAAGATGCTTGAAGCCATCTGAAGTTTTAATAGAATATTTTAAACAATTAGAATTTAGAGTAACATTAGATTTTATTATACTCGTGTTACCTTTGAACATAATATATGTAGCTATCAAAAACATGAACTATTGATAAATGTTTCCTACCACAGATTTTCATCCTTCGAAATGTATTGCTAATTAATTAAAATTTGCCAAATCAAGGGTTGAATCTTTACAAGTGTGGGAAATATAAAAGGTAGTTACCAAACATTCTGTTTGTGATTCTAATACACGAGTTTTTGATAATTACTTGCTATCAACATAAAATTTTCAAGTGAGACGTAAGTTAAGCCAAATTAATGGTGAAGTGTGTTATGTGCATCGATTGCCGGTGAGTACCGTCAACAAATTAATGGATACAACCCCATAACTAGAAGGCTTTTTCTTATATTTAATAAATTAAAAACCAGTCCGCGAAACGGAATATATGCATGGCACATAGGCACGGCAAAGCCTTAAATTCTTCAAATTAATTAGAAAGTCATGAATGATGCATATATTATCCACAATTCAAAATCCATCCGTCCACGTAACATCCTTATTCAAACATGTATGATCATGCACACAATTAATATTTAATCTATTGCTCTGTAAAGTCTTGACGTCCTGTTTCTGGTGATGAAGTCACGATCACTAATTTGACCTTAAATACCGAAATGATTTCTTTCTTTTTAAAAAAAAAATGAAATTGTGTCATTAATTAACCATTTCAATGCGTATTTAAGTAAATTGGTTTACAAAATGTTGTGGGGATCATACCCACATGAACATCAAGAAAAGGGAACAAGAACCTAAAGAAGAGGGAAAAAATTAATACAAAGACTATTCGTCATTATTATTGGTTCCTGATCTTTCTTTTCTTAATGATATATGATATAAACATATAAATATATAATATTAAACAATCAACAATGACGTTTGTTTTCCTTGGTTTTGTTTTTTTTTTTTTTTGTGAATTCTATTTTCTTTTCTTGATTTTTTGTGAGTTTTAATAAAGACTTAGTCTTCGTAAATAAATAAATAAAGTCTCAGTCAATTTTTTCTTGCCGGATGCGGATCAAGTATGAAACAAAAATTCTTATATAATTAATTAATTGCTTAGAAAATTGATTAACTTGAACGAAATTAGATACGAATTTATTGTAATGTCATGATCAAATAATTAGAGTAATTGCTTAGAAAATTGATTAACTTGAATGAAATTAGATACGAATTTATTGTAATGCCATGATCAAATAATTAGAAAGTGAAGTAAATCTCGGAGATCTAGTTTAGATGCTTCATGTTCCGTGATTTTAATAGTTTTATTTGATTTGAAAGGAAGCATCTAGAATTGAATTGAAGTATTTTAAAGTATGGCTTAAGACCTGTGATTTTAATATTTTTTGAAAGAAAGCATTTAGAATTGAATTAAAAAATATATAAATATATATATTTTTTAAAATTTGGCTTAACTAATCACTTCGGTTTAATTTCAGAGATATAATTTAAATGCTTCATGTCTCGTGATTTTAATATTTTTATTCGATTTTTCTTCTAATTAATGAGAAAAAGGAAGCATGTAAAATTGAATTAAAGACGCAAATATATATATTATTTTTTAAAATGCGGCTTAATTAATAATTTTTATTTATTACAAATAAAGAAAAATAACTTATATACCGATCTAATAATCAATCTCTGCACCACCCACTAACTCCTTAGGCATATATATATATAGCTTGCAAAAGGTATACAGTAAAAAAGTTAGTTCAGTTAGTTCAAAACTTGAAAGATGTGTGTGTGAGTTTTGAGGGATGTGTGTGAGTTTGGAGAGTTAGAGTTCAAATCTTGGTAAAATGTGTATCTATTATTTTTCTTTAAATTTGTAGTAAGTGATGATCATTAGTTAAGCCCCACCTTTCTAAAAATAAAAATATACGGGTTAAACTTTTACAACAAAACATATTACATACTCGCACACGTTTTTAAATAGATTTTGATAGCCATATATAGCGTCCGTTTCTCTCTCTCTCTTCTTGTTTTTGGTCATAATTTTCCATATTCATTTTTGTGCAATTTTATTTTTAAATTTTGGTACACAATTTAATTCGTTTGTCGTTTTCTTTTTATGGGACAAACGAAAAGGAAAGAATTTATTGAGGAAAAACGAAATATGGTTAAGTGTAGGCCACTCAAAGGAAAATATTTTAAAACGAACGGCCCACAGATAAATATAGATTGAGGACTGACGACTAGATGAGCAATTTCATTGGCTAAATTGAGTTTGGAATCAAACTCTCTTTCACAGTTTCAATTGTGCCAACAGGGACTACTTGTCCTGCGATGTGTAAATGGTATAAAGAAAAAAAATACCTATTGGATTA
>JXTB01000820.1:17740-88340 GCA_002914805.1 Parasponia andersonii | reverse complement strand
TCTCAATATCAAAATTGATTTTCCCAATCGATGAGGAATAAAAAAAATCCTTATATTAGTTCCCATATATAAAGGCAACTGAGTACAATAGAATATAAAAGTTAAATATATCTATATATTAATAAATATAGGGAGTTTTTAATTGAGATTTTTGTTTTTAGTCTATAAATGGATATTTTGATTAAATTGAAAATGACTTACAATAGCAAGTTATTATTACCTACAACCATTTTATTTTAATTATTTTAGTAATCCCTCTTTTCAATAAGTTTTTGGAATGACTTTTTAAAGAAAAAAATTTGGAGTGGTTTTTTTAAGGAAAATTTTTTGATAGAAAATACTAATTTTTATTAATTATATATATGGCTAGTTTAAAATTATTAAAAAAAAAAAATCAAAGCATACACTTTAATACTTTTGTATATATATGACTAATTTTAAGATTATTAAAAAAAAATTCAAAGTTTCATATATTTTATTGTCTACATTGGCATCCATTCATGCAAATGACAACATGGCCAAAAATAATTAATGATAATAAAATAAATAGGAGAATGAATAAATTCTTAAATGAATTGTTGTTCTTTTTCTTTTTATGAAAATGAACAAATTCTTGTTTTACAATCTCTACAAATTCACGGTCTGATAGCAAAATATGATAATTAAATAGCTTGAACGAGTATAATGTAAGATAATTAATGAAAACTGATTAAATAAAAGGAAAATGCTATGTGTACCAAAATTTTTACCAAATTTTTAATATCAACACATGTGATATGTGAGTTGTAATATTCAATTGGTTAATATCATTAACTTATTTATAGTAAGTTTTAATATACCAATTAAATTGTGTTAACTTAAAAGTCACATGTATTAGTATTAAAAATTTGGTATAAATTTTGGTATACATAGTATTATCCATAATATAAAAGTTTATAGTAAGTTTTAATATACCAATTAAATTGTATTAACTTAAACGTCACATGTATTAGTATTAAAAATTTGGTATAAATTTTGGTATACATAGTATTATCCATAATATAAAAGACAAAACAGTATAAATTATCTTGTATCATGGAAAAAAAAAAGAAAAAATAAAGTAGGCTACACCTTATCCAACCATTAAATCGCTATTTATTTTATTATTATTATTTAAAAAAAAACTATTATACTATGTTAAAATAAGTCTACATATAAGAAAAAATAAAGTATTACTGCAAAATAGGTAACAAGTGAATTGAAAAAAAAAAAAAAGAGAGGGAGAGAGTTGAGAATTTATACTACTAAATAAATTATATATACGAATGTTTTGATCAAAGAAAATTAGTTTTTTTGGTAGAATTACTAATATTATTATAACCATAAAAATCCAATGGCCTAAATTAGAGTAACCATTTATTAAGCAAAAACAAAAATCTTCATTAAAACCTCACGTTATATTTATATAAATATATATAAATACCTATAGATAGGTAAAAAAAAAAACCTATTAAATTAGGAACCAATATGGGCATCTATAAATAGATTAAAAAAATTAAAAAAAAAACAAACAATATATTAGATTAGGAACCTATACATATTAGTCACCTTATTTTTAATATTTATATATATATATATATAGGTTCCCAATCCAATAATTTTTTTTGACCATCCATAGGCATTTTTTTTAGTAGATAAATCATTATCTAACAGCTTTCATAATTTGAATAGTTGAAAATAATAATAAAAATAAATATCCATTATTTAATATTTTTCTCTCCCTACCTTTTACCGTAAGAAGAATAGTTAAAAGAAATTTCTATGCATTGGTGCCCTATATGTATATATTTATAAATATATGTATATATCGATTGGGAATCAAATATTAAAGTTAAACACTAAAAGTGAGGTACGTAGTAATTACTAATTTCAGGTTGAATTTGTGATCATCATAGTCCCTCTAAAAAGCTAGCTACGTAGTGTATTTCCACATAGCTATTTAGCCAACGTCTCATCGTTATAATAAAAGTAAGTGAGGTAGTTAGTAATTACTAATTAGAATGAATTTGGGACACAAAAAAAATTTATATATATATATATATATATATATATATATTTGTCTTGGAATCGTCCGGAATAAAAATGAAAGGAAAAAAAACAGAAGCTAATAGTGTGCCAAATTTCAATCACTTTCTACTTTCATTAGAACAAAAATTGAGAAAATTATTCATTATCACATGCATATATAGTTGTTCCGAAAACCTAAACATTATTTACATTTGCATTAATTATACTTGCAATATATAAGGAATTACGTGAGACTCGTATATTACAACAAATATAATGAGTCCGCCGACCTAAAAAAAATAAGAATAATGCTATAGACACTAATAATGTTTAGTACCACATCATATAACAATTTATTATTGAATAATTATAATTAATAAATTATTTCTAGAGACTTATCTAACATATAATGCATTATTATTAAGCACCTTATAGCACCCATAGCATTATTCTGAGAGGGGGAGGGAGGAAAGAAGTGCTAAACACAACTAATTGATAATGGCTCAGAATGCATTTTAGTGGCCCAGAGAAAACGTCAAAATGTCGATAATTATGAGTTTGATATCCCATTCCAAAAGCAACTTCATTATGGCACAGCTTGCAGTTTCAAGGTGACAAGGAACGGGATTCAAATTTCATTGATGAATTTAGCTTTCGCAGAAGTAGTACCGAGAAAAAAGAGTTGAGACTTATGATACAATGCAAGCAAAAGGAGATTCAAATTAAATATGCTTGTTCGTTGCAACGGCACCGTACTGCTAGTACTGGACCAGGCTTTCTTTTACAGCATAAGCAACGGTCACTTCATGTCATGGTGTTTGGTTGAGTTTGAAGGAAAAAAGAAAAAGAACACTCAAGTTACATTTCATTTCACTTTTTCACTCAAAACAAATCTTTTTCCTTTGTTATTTCTCTCTCTTTCTCTCTCTCTCTCTCTCTTGGTTTTTATATGCATGGGTATAAATAATTTATACCCCACAAGAGGGTTAAAAAGAAAAAGGAGAGGATAAATCAAACCAACATTAATGGAATAATGCTAAATATTGCACTTTTTAACACCACCTCATATAGCATATAATTTATTACCATATAAATTGTGAATAACATTAAATTTATTTATCGTAAATTTCAGTTTACCAGTTAAATTTTGATAACTCATTTGTCACTATTTTAACAAAAAAGAGAGGAGAAATCAAACTAATATTAATAGAAAAATGCTAAATATTACATTTTACAATACTATCTGATGTAACATATAATTTGTTATTAACATTCAATTTATTTGTGGCAAGTTTCAATTCACATATTGAATTCTAACAACTCATTTACCGTGTCATGTAGTATTAAAAAGGTGGTAGACTATGAGTGATTTGTAGCATTATCCATATTAATAAGGCCTTATAGAAATTTGACCAAATTTTACGCCTAATTTAAGTAAATATCCTTTTATCAAATGTTATAGCAAAATATCCGATATATATGTTTATATTCCAAGTGTAAAATTTTATATACCAAGTATAAAAAATTGTATATTCAATATATTTCAATACAATAACTAAAATTAGTAGATAGATAGTATAAAAATATATATATCTAGACATTTAGCTATACAATTTAAAAAGTGAATATCTACTTAATCAAATTTAAAATACTTGACATCCGTCTAAATTTCTCTAATATTAATGATCACTCAAAGTGAGAACTTTCGTTTTGGCCAATTCCTTTTCAAAAGAAACGTGTTAAGTAGATAATTATTACTTTTTCAAATGTTTAACTAAATTTACTACTACTATTAGATTCTACTATTTTTAGGAGGGAATTAGTTAAGAATCTGTGAATAATTCATCAAGAATCCGTCAAGAATTTATCAAGAATCTGTCAAAATTATCGATGATGTTAAGAATCTGTTAAGATCGTCAAAAATTCATCAAGAATTTATTTTAAAAAGTGGTATAGTAGTAAATTTAATTAAATAGAAAAAAAAATAGTATTCAGCCAATTTATTGTTGCCTTCTGGACAAGTACAAGTCTCAAGTGTTCCCAGTTAAACCAGCCTGATTATGTCGGCCCAAAGGCTATTAGGTACCCTATTAAAGTTGGACCATTTCTACTTTTTTTTTTTCCCCCTTTTCGTGCGTTTTTACTCTAACGTTCTTACATATCATGGCTTACAAATTGGCTCAGAAATTGAAACAGAAAGATATTCATTACCAAAAGTTTATCAAAAAAGTATATTTACAGCTTTATTTATTTTCAAAATATGTACTTTTTAATTAGTGCTATGTGTAATATCCTCCTACACATGACAAATTATACATAGAGCTGTGGGAGGATAGGTTTTCTTTTCTTTTTTTTTTTTTTTTTTTGATAAAAGCGTGATAGAATAGTCAATGATTTTGGATAGAAAATATATTTCCATCGGTTACTTAATTGGATTTTTAAAATTTACCGAATAGAAAAAAAACNAGAGAGAGAGAGGAGAAGGGTATGTACTAATTTTAATTTTTTAATTTTCTTGTTTTTTCTTATTTTTTTAAAAAAAAATTAAATAGTGATATATTATCAGAAATTGTCTTATAATTATTACTTTTTAGTTTATTACTAAAAATACAAATTAGATGATGGTTAAAATTACAGAAAACCTAGATTTCAATTTTTTTTTACAATTAACCATTTTTGCCTTTCATTCCAATTTTTATTTTTCCTTTTTTAAATGAAATGAAATAAATTAAACTAATAATAAATATTTTTCAAAAAATTTATTTTTGTGTAATAAGTTTTTATTAAATTAATGAGGGGTACTAATGTCTTTTTACTATTAAAATTAGTTAATTGGATATCAGAGGTACAAATTTGCATGAATTTTAAATATTAGAGTATTAAAATAATTTTAATTGTTAGCATATTAATTTGCTTCCAAAGTAGGGATATTATTTTGTAGAGATTCAAAGTGGTGTATTAATTTATAAAGATTAAATAATCAGAGTATTAATTTATAGGAATTCAAAAATCATGATACTTTTATAGAAAAGTTAAAAGTCAGTATATCTTTATGTCATTAACCATTTTTTGAATTTCAAAATATGAAGTTTTTTTTTTTTTAGAAGTTACAAAAAGGTCAAACTTTAGGAGTTTTTTTTTTAATTATAATTAACCCATTGATTATATTTTTAAACTATGGTGAAAAAAAATATTTTGAAGTTTGGATGTTTTTCAATTTAAACATTAAAGTTTAGACTCTCCAAAATAATACTTGAGATTAAAAATTTCTGAAAAATAATATCATTAGTTGACTTTCTGAATAACTTTAAATAATAAAAGACAATAATATCTTCAAAATTAGGGAGAATAATAAAGAATAACATGATAATTAGAAAATAATTTAGTTCAAAGTATTTTTTTTTTACAATTTATCTTTTTAAACTATGACTGATTCTGATATAATATGATGATTAGGAAAATAATTCAGTTGATTCTGATATAACATGATAATTGAAAAATGATTCAGCTAGGTGATTGATATAATGTAATGAAACCTTTATGAATAGGGGGATATGCGTGTTTTCTTTCTAAGGAGATCAAGCTTATAAACTTCAATACCATAGTTTAAAATAAAGAATATTATCATTTTTTATACCTTATATTTTAACACTTTATTCAAATTATATATTGTCTTTTAGTTAGTTTCAACATTGACCTTTAAATTTGATATCTATTATAAATTTATATTTTAACACTAATTTAAAATAGTTAATTTATCGAGATACCGTTTAAAAATTAAAAATAAATTGTATAAAAATTTATCCAAAAATAATTTTATTAAATCATTTTAGTAAATTAACTGTTTTAAATTAGTATCATGGTATATATTTATAACAGATTTTAAATTTAAGAGTCAATATTAATAATAACTAAAACACAGATTATAAATTGAACAAAATATTAAAATAGAAAGTATAAAAAATGATATTATTCTTTAAAATAATAATGTGACTTTGACCAAAAAAAAATTAAAATAAAATAAAATAATGTCCCGGTCAAAAGAAAACCGGAAACTTGTCCTATGAACCTAACTTAACTTTTCAGTTATGTGTATTAGTTCCCAAGTTCCAAGTCTCAACGGCCCGAGCAAAGAGGAGGACGACTGCAGGACCAGCTGACTGGACTTTGCCCCTTTCGTTCATGATTACTCGGGCCAATACAAAGCAAAGCAGAAGCGGCCCGTTGGGATGTTTCCGTTAGAAAAAGAAAACCACACGCGCGTAACTAATCTACGATTAATGCTTAAAATACACTTATATTAATTAAATAATGCTCCAAAGTCCAAACCCATTTCAAACTCCAAAGTCCAAACCCCTACAAATACCATTTTTATTTTATTGTTAACACTTCACACCACACTAACACTTGTTGTACCCAGCCAAACGGACCCTTCTTTTTTCTTTTTTTTCCTCACTTCCCAGTTTTGGCCTCACACCCTGTCGTTATTGCCCCGAATTTACCACTCTATCCCCTGCAAATTTCGACCGTTGATGAGGGTAGTTTCGGGATTTCGTTGAAATATAAACCCCAAATGTACACTTCTCCCATAGCCCGTTTTCTCTTCTCTCAGAGTCTGTTCGAAGCCTCGAAAAGCTGTTAACTTTGTACAGTGTAGTTGTGCACACTCCACTAGCTCTGCAGATCGTTAATGGTGTTTCGTTGGTATTTGCTTTGATCAAAATCTCCCTTGTAGAGCCAAACAACCAGGCCCTTTTTTTTTTTTTTTTCTTTTTTTGGGTTGTTCTTTAGGTTTGTTTTCCGAGTGAAGTTGGATAACAATGGCGGAAACCCTAGATTGTGGATCTGGAGGGGTGTTGGATAAGGTATTGGACACGAATTTTGAGGCGGCGGAGCCCGAGAGGAATGGGTTGTGTGATTCGGGTTCGGAAACGGGTCTGGCCAAGAGCCGGACTGAAGCGAGCCGGTGCGCGAAAATGGAGAAGGGTTTGAGGGCGGAGATCGATACTTCGGCGCCGTTTGAGTCGGTGAAGGAGGCCGTCAGTCGATTCGGCGGAATCGGTTACTGGAAACCCTCTCATACCAAGCTCCCTCAACCTCAGGTCCTCTCTCTTTTTCTTTGTTACGAAAATGGAAAGTCTCTGTTTCTGTTACATAATTAAAAATGTTTGTTTTTTCTTTTATGTGTAGAAAGATCATATGGGTTTTATGATTATTGTCAAATTAGTGATACATATATACACACATGTATTAATCGTTTTAGCCATTATCAATTTTTTTGACTCTTGGGGCTTCTTTGGTGAAAAATAGTATCTCTGTGGTTGTACTTGTCACGAATTTGGTGGATTCTGATTTACTATTATCAATATTTCTAAGAACTAGAGTTGTTTCTTCCTCTTTATCAAAAGGACCAAGTGGGATGAGCTAAGCATTTGACATTGTAGACAAGCCGTAAGTTAGTTCTGAAGATCTGATGTGGATTATTTGTGTGGTGGAAATGGGATTGTCTAAGATTCCTTGGACAGAATAATGCTCATTTGACTTGATATTACACAAGAATATGTGTGTTACTTTAACATTACTTGACCTGACCCTGTTATTGACATTCGTCTCCCGTGTTTGGCAGCATGAGGTGGAAGAGCTTGATGTAACGAAACTGGAGGAGCAGGCATTACATTTGGAGAAGGATTTAATCGTCAAAGAAAGGGAAACATTGGATGTTTTAAAAGAACTGGAGAAGACCCGAACGACTATGGAAGAGTTGAAGCAAAAGCTGCAGAAAGAAGCATCTGAAATCAATCTAGCCCTTGAGGTGAATGCAGGTGACAAGAATGAGAATCCAATGGTGAACGAAGCAGAGAAGGAAAATCTTGGAAATGAGGGAGGTTATTACACTTCAGTAGAAAATGCAAATTCCTGCCCTTCATCGGCCCCGGGTCTGATCTTAATGGAACTGAAACAGGCTAAGCTGAACCTTAGCAGAACTACAACTGATCTTGCTGACATTCGAACTTGTGTTGATTCATTTAACAAGAAATTGGAGAAAGAAAGACTTGCACTCGAGAAAACCCGTGAGAGGTTGACTCAGAATTCTTCAAAAATATCCTCTCTTGAAGAAGAGCTAAACCAAACGAAAGTAAAGCTACAATTGGTAAAGGGTGCTGAAACCAAAGGTTTTCCCAACAACCCATTAGACATTTCAAAAGAGCTCCAACGCCTGAGTTCTGAGGTGGATCAATTCAAACAAATGGGAGAATCTGCGAGATCAGAGGTTTTGAGAGCAACGCAGGAGATTGAACAGACAAAAACAAAGATAAGAACAGCTGAAATTAGGTTGATTGCTGCCAGAAAAATGAAAGAAGCAGCTAGAGCGGCTGAAGCTCTTGCTTTTGCAGAGATTAAGGCTATGTCAAACCGGGATGGCCCATCTGGTGATTTTGCTCAAAATCAAGGAATTACTCTTTCGTTTGAGGAATATTCATCTCTGATCCGCAAAGCTCGAGATGCTGAGGAACTGTCTAAAAAGAGAGTAGTTGATGTCATGCATCAAGTTGATGATGCAAATATCTCAAAAATGGAAATTTTAAAGAAGGTAGAGGAAGCCACTGAAGAAGTCAGAACAACTAAAAGGACACTGGAAGAAGCACTGAGCAGAGTGGAGGCTGCAAACAAAGGGAAGCTAGCTGTTGAGGAGGCTCTTCGCAGATGGAGATCTGAGCATGGTCAGAGAAGACGATCTGTACATAACTCTACTAAATTTAAGAACTCTCACCCATCTCACCATCGGAGAGATTCACGTCTGCTTGATGTGAATGGACTGAATATGGTTACTGATGGGTCAAAACCTGTTTTAAAGCCAACCTTGTCAATTGGACAAATACTAAGCAGGAAGCTGCAGCTGCCTGAAGAACTCGAATTGGGGATGTCTGGAGGAAAAGGTTCTGGAAAACCGAAGGTATCGTTGGGTCAAATGCTTAGTAAACAAATTGGTGATCTACCCTCCTCTTTGATTGAGAAGGAAAACTGTAACAAGCAATTTTCTGGTAAGAGAAAGAAGTTTGGATTTGCTAGGTTTTCGCTACTCTTGACGAAACAAAGTAAGAAGAAGAAGAAGATGACTGTGAACTTGAGGTAATTGCAGCTAGATTGTTTTCTTAATTGCATTTTCTTACTTTATGTACTCTCTGGTTGATTATTCCTATTCCGAACTATTGTAATTTAGTGTTGTCTCCTAGAGTCCCTGTATCTGCTTTACCGTTTCCTGTTATGATTGTAAAAATTTCTGTGATATATATTAAATATCTTAGCCTTTTAACATCTTTCAAGACTAGTGTTTGATTTTCTTGCTCGTATTTCATTTTGAGGGGAGTTTCGTTCAGCAAAGTAAAAACTAAAATCTGATGCAATTTCTCAATTTTCCGAGTTCTGATTGCATTGCAGTACCGTAAGTTCACAAAAAGTCTCCCTGTAATTGTCATTACTCATTAGTTTTAAGAAACTTCATGTTGTGGTCATGAAGACTGCTGCAAAAGCTCGAATTTCTTAATTTGCTCAATGTCTTACGGATTTGGTTGACTAAATTTTATTAAATATCATCATGTTTTGGCCAAGGGAGAGAGAATTAAATGAAGTTATTGGTGAATTCTTGATTCAACTCTTTCGATATTGGAACCACTAAAGAAACATCGTAATGTGCATGCTTTCAAACGGTGTTCGCTGGGTTGCATATCAATATCACTTGTACTCCAATCAATTCATGCATTGGTGGCGTTTTCTTAACACAATAATGTTACATTATTGTGTCAAATGGCATCAGTTGAATGTCTCCCTTAAAAAAGGTTGTCAGTCACTTAAAAATAGTTCGATGAAGATTACATAAGTTTAATTTTAGTAAAAGAATGTCATATGGTGGTTACGTACTTGTATTTACTTCTTTTTTCTTTTTTCAATGGTTTAGAAGCACAAGTAAAACTTGTCTACATTCTGTGCTGATCCTAAGTGGTTCCTTTTTTGTATGTATAAATATTCCAAAAATCAATTTCCATTGTGCTTGATTTTCCTATCAATTTTATAATAAATCAATTTTTTATTGAATTTTATTAAAAGGAATATCTCTATAACTTCTCAAGAATATATATAGATATATGCATAAGATTTCATAATCTTTTAAAAAGCAATTAGTCAAAACTCAACAAATAAAAAGATAACGAAAATAAAAGTACATATAGAGAAATAAAATGAATAGATAGAAAATAACTGTAAATAATAAGTGGGTATACTAGAAACAAAGCTAAAAGATGTATAGGCCCAAAAAAAAGAGTGGGAGCAAATTAGAGGTACATTACAGGCAAACAAATGATTTAGAAAACTTGAGCTGGGGCGCATTCCCCCACTGGACCTAGGTTTCCCAAATAAATTTCAAACTACTCTGGCAACTACTATCACCCACCGCATCCCACCACTATTATTGATCTCAATTCTAATCCCACTGCATCTCCGTCCTATCACCAATTCTGGTCGTTTTGACCCGATATAACATGGTTAGTTATCTACTCTAATTTGTTTTTTTTTTTTTTTCCGATATGACCGAAAATTTTTAATCAGGTCAATCAATGATAATTTTAAAATTTTAAATTTTTCATTAAACGAAAATCTTAATTTTGTAAATGATTTATAATTTATCTTTTATGTTTTTTTCTTTTAAGATACAAAATTGATAATGGCCGAAAAAAATAATTCTTATCCCCAAGAATTTGACTATAAAAAGGCCAATTGGGCATTCAAAATAATTCTTCACGATTTGTTTATGAACAAAATATGGCATCAATCTCGACCAATACAACTTCAAGCGAAAAAAAAATCATCTCGACCAATGCAACAAGAATTAGCATTGAATTCTTGCCATTCAAATAAATAACAAAATAAAATAAAGGGATATTTTTATTTTTTATATCTTATATTTTGATATTTTGTTCAAATAATACCTTATATTTTAGTTAATATCAATATTAACTCTTAAATTTGAAATTTATTATAAATTTATATTTTAATACTAATTTAAAATAATTAATTTATTAAGAAACCGTTTGACAAATTAAAAATAAACAATATAAAATATGATCCTAGAATATTGACTTCTAAATTAGTATCATTGCTTTTATTTTTTCGCTTGACATCAATTATTGAATTTGATACAAAAGTAAATACTATTCTTGCTTGGCCAAAAAGTAAAAAAGGAGATAGAAACAGACACGTCATTTCCTCTTAAAATAAAAACTACAATATTGTTTTTTTTCCCCCCTCATTGCGTCTCCTTCCACCCTTCTCCAAAGCGTCAAACCAGAAAATTCGATTCCTCTACCCTCGACCATCACGCACACAAAAACTCTCCACCACTTATATAACAACACGTTAGTCTCAGACAATTGAAAAAAATAATTAGTCTCATCATTTGCTCCTCCTGCCAATAATATTCACGGAACAAAGAACAAACGCGAGAGTCCATATTAATCAGGAAAAGTTTCGGTGTTCCTCGCCACAGAGTACAAATCCCCCTGAGCGAGGACTTCTTAAAAAGGAAAAAGCATTGCTGCCAATTCCAGACACCAGTAGTGTCTACTCATCTTGCGCAATCCAATATTTTTCTCTGAATCAGATATTTCCGTCAGGTACGATCAACAACCAAAATATCTTCAATCAGATTAGGGTTTCATGTTAAGAAATTTTGGATTGCAAAATTATTTATTCATTCAGGTTTCATTTTCTCACGTTTTCCGAGTTGCCAAACACCGATTGAGCGTTTGTTTTGGGGTTTTGATCTTTAGTCTTACTCCTGTTGATCCTAATATCGTGTTGCTCCATCTATTTGGGAAAGTCGCTGTAATCTTATTTGATTTCTGATTTAAAGTTTTTGTTCGCATATGTTGCTCAACTTAAAGTTTGTATTGTTATGAATAAATCTGGTAATATTGAGTGTTTGATCATTTAAATTTGTAGTTTTCCCCTCGATATTTGTTATTTCGGGAAATTTTAATTTTGATAATCAATCATAACTCAATTTTGGGCTTTTATACAGATCACGAAAGATTTACTTTTTAAGTTATAACTCAGACCACTTTCCTGACCAAATTATAAAGGTTTGTCTTGCAAAGAGATTTAATTACGGAGACCTTTTACTAAAATATCTTTTACAAAAAGCCTAGTTTCCCAATTTCTTATTATAATTGTGTCTCTTTACTTTTCTTGAATTTCTTTGTGGAGTGTAATTTCGTTATGTATCACTATCATTTTTTTGTATAGTTTTATTTATTTTTTTTTTTATTTTAAGTGGACTCGTATACTGTTAATTAAATTTGCCATTGTGATGTTTTGAATTGTTCTTTAATGGCTGTTACCTCAGCAAAAATGGAGATGAGAGTTGGGCTTTTAGTTCTCTTTCTGCTAGTTGCCAACTGGGTTTGTGATGCTAGACAATTGGCAAACCCTTATTTATCAGGTAAATATATAATTTTTTTTCTCTCTGAGACTTCAAGTCCCCCCCTGCACGGTCAATATAGTGACTTTTTTGTTATCATTATTGTTATATTTAGCTAAGAATTGATAACCTTATGTGCTGCTCTGCTAGAGTTAGTCTTATTTTAACCTCTGTAACTTTAGATAAGGTACTTACTTCACATGCCTGGTTCTGATTTGTGCTTGTTCTGTTCTGGATTTCATTATAGCTTGTCAATGGCATCATTATTTGGTTGGATATCAAATTATTTTGGTATAACTTAGTATTTTGCCTGTAGCTCGTTAGAACGGGTACCAATCAATAGTAAATATTATGCTCCTAATAGACAACTTAAAGGGGAATGAATGTGTCCATGCCTGCTGTGACCTCAGGGTGTTTCAGTACTCAAGGTCCATAACTAGTTTCTTCGATATTTAATGAACCTTAGTAATCAAGTTGGGTAACACCTGTTATTGTGTGCTATGAATTCAAATGGATCTGGGATGATGATTTATAGGTGAGAGATAACCGGTCATGGTATTTGTACTATGGATGTGCTTTATGGAGAACTCTTTTTTTGCTTCCAAAAGTTGAATTATTGTCATTTTCAAATGCATAGCTTTCTTTTTACCCACGAGGGATAGGTCGAGGGATCAGGCTTATGGTTTCTTCCTGTATGTTGATTCCTCATGGTACTTTCTTAGCGATATGCATGAATTTCCTACTCCCAATGCTTGTAGGATTATTGAGAAGACCCAGTTTCAAACTGTGTTCCTAGTGTGAGTTTGAAAACATAACCCAGTTTCAAACATGAATATATAGCTTTCTTCTTATCTTTATATTCCATCCAACATTTTGCTTTGTGATTTTGGATGTATAAATGAAGCTCTTATGGATCCTCTAGAATTTGGTAGAACCGGGCTTAAGCTGTTCCTTCACATTGTTTAATAAATTAAAAAATAATTATATTGAAACTAGTTTCTAGTTCTGTTCCATGAATCTCTATAGATCCTTTAGAATTTGGTAAAACCTTCTGAAATTGTTCCTTTACATTTTTTAGTCAAGTAATAATAATTATATCGAAACTGGTTTCTAGTTCTGCTCTGAAATTTCAAGTCCGGTGATGGAAGATGATTCTGTTGCAATTTAAGTACTATTCGCTTACAGACTCTACCTTTTGCTTCAGAAATACAGATAAGGTACGAGATGCAAGATAGAGAAATCCAAGCTTCAAGTGGTGTTAGCAAGAATGAGAAAGTCTGCACACTGTGTGAGGAGTATGCTGCCCAGGCTCTTGATTACCTTGATCAAAATAAGACCCAGACTGAGATCATTGAAATTCTACATCAGTCCTGCTCTAAATTGCACTCTTTTAAGCCACAGGCAGTGACCTTTCTATTTGACTTGATAATTTCCAGGAACCGTGTAAACAAATTTGTTTTTAAAAAAAAAGGATAATGATGATAGGATGTTTTCGGACATCACAAATTCTTCTTTCACTTGAAATAGTTATGTTGATTAAATTAGTGTTAAATGAGCATAATATAATAATAGGTTGCATGGCCTTTTTGTAAACCATCTGAATAGATATAAGCTTAGATTTTGTAAATATGAATTATCATGAAAAAGACGTTTATAATACAGGTGCACATATATGGGTTTAAGTATTCTGATTATTGTGCAGTATTAACTTTGTGTACGCTGTTATACAGCTTGTAGTTTCTTACAGTTCTATTTTGCTTATTCTACAGTCATTATTTCTTTTTTCACAGTGTGACACTTTGGTGGACTATTATGCTCCTCTTTTCTTCCTAGAGATTTCCACGATACAGCCTTCAGATTTCTGCAAGAAGGTCAACCTATGTGAACAAATTGTCATGATTTCTTCACAAGTGCATGAAGATAGCTGTGGCTTATGTCACCATGCCGTTGAAGAAGTATTGACTAAGTTGAAAGATCCTGATACGAAGGTTTGTATTTGCATTATTCGCCAGTAAGGAAATATAATGGTGGTTTTTATTTTCATTATACCCTAATGATTTGGATTACTGTCAAATTTGGAGATGCTAATTCATTTCTTCTTTAACATTGATTGCCATGAATTTTGCATGACAAAGGCGTCCATGAGCTATTAATTTGGATTTTCTGCCATATATTTAGACACACTTCATAAAGAAGAGTTCCTCACCAACATGCCAACATTAACACCAGCTTCTATCTTACCACGGTTTTGTTTGTACGAGGTCAACAAGCCTATTGGGGCTACTGCAAATGGTAGCCTTGTAAAATGAGTTACTTAGCATATGACTCATGGCCACACATGCATGATGAGTTATGTATCACTTCACTCACGGCCACACTTGCATTTCTGAAAGTCCAAACCGAAGACTAAATGACACTGAACTGACGGGCTTATTATTTGCTCACTGATAGCATTTTGCTAATTGTCCTAGAGTTGTTCCAATTCAAATAAAACTTTGATGGTTTTCCTGTACAAAACTAGGTGATGATTTTAGAAACACTGAATAGAACCAAAACATGATGCTTCAAGAATTCAGATAGGTTGCCATTAATCAAATAGATTAACAACTGAGTGGTTAGGTATCTCAACAGCTCAAAGGTTAAATTTAGCCTCTAATTTATTGCTAGGGAAATTATGTTTGTATGTTACAGTGTATCTTTATACAGAAGGCACAATACAGCTGACCGTGGAAAGTGTTGTAATGTTATGCAATGATGTTATATGGATATTTACTTTTATATTAATACATGGAGGTCCATGTTCATGGAATTCGAGGAAAAACCACCATATAGGTCTTATATTGCTACAACAACTTTTAAATGTTTTATTCCTGCTTTGAGCAGCACTACTTGTAATAAATTATTCAGCATACTTCGTGTATTCCATTCCTTGAAGCTTACTGCTAAGTGATTTATGGTCTCTGTCTTGTTCTTTTATCAGATGGAGATTATTGAGGTGCTCTTGAAGGCATGTAATTCCATAAAAGACTACGAGAGAAAGGTGAGAACAATAATTTCATGAATGGATTCTGTTCTTTGAGGCCACACTGATTAGGTGTGTCATTGAAAGGATTATCTTCTAATGGCTCATGATTGGCTAATCGGTGGAGTCCGATTATCAGTTGCGGATTGTTTCAATTGAAAAGTAATGTAGAAGTCAGATGTTATTATTTGTCACCCTTACCTCTCTTTAAATCCTGATCTTTGACAATTCTTGCTCGTCAGAAATGCCTGAACCTAGGCAGCAATTTTATAATTATGAAAGAAAAGTCCCGAGATAGTTTTAGGATAATCAGAGTTTCTGGAAAGTCTTTCAGTTCAAAGAAATATGTTTTTCGTAGGCTGGGGAGAGTTCATTTCCTGTTAACGTTTTCTTCACCCTATTTTGTTCTCTGACAACTTATAGCCTAATTTCTTTGGCAGTGCAAGAGTATAGTTTTCGAGTATGGACCTCTGTTCCTTGCGAATGCACAGAAGTACCTGGAAAATGCTGATATATGCACCACTCTTCATGCCTGCAAGTCGCCGAAGGCTAATAGCTGGGCCGCCGAAGAAACTTTACGTTCTGACTCTTGAGTCTTCATTATGTGCGTCGTACAAAAAGAGTTGAATATTGGAAGTGCAAATATGAAAGTTAATATATGTTTCCTTACACTGCCACATTTGTCTGTATCATAATTACACTTGAAAGAGTCTTTTCATCATTGTGCCTTTGTACCATTGTCTTGTCCTACAAATATTTGATTGTGCTTGTATAATACTTACTGGTTTGGGAAATTTCAATGGCATAGTTTCAGCGTAGTCTTCTGCTAGCCCAGCTGAACGGTTGAAAAGATTTATGATTTCGGATTTAGATTCTTAACCCTGTTTCATTTCCCAGAAAGGAGAAAAAAAATAATGGTGGGGGGTTGAAGTTTCGTGTCCGAAGAATCAGTAGTTATATCAAAAATGTCAAATTTTTGTGGCTTTGTAGCACATGCCATTGTCTCTACCCTTTTGATTTCGTTTTAAAGAAAAAAATTTGAGAACGCTAATAAAAGAAACAATAATGTTATTCACAAATGCCGACATTATAAGTTTGTTGCATTTCAGTTATGATGTCCATCTATTGCCACTTGCTGACATTGTTGATTCCTTAATTGAGCTACAACACTAGACGTATGAACTGGTATTTAAGTTGAATATAATAAACTCTACTTGTGGTCCTAATAGATTCTTAGCCAAAAAATAAAATTAATAAGCAGAAATTGGGTCTTTTTGTTAAAGAGTGGATTGTAAGTACTATAAATACAAGCCATTCTATTCAGGTTTAGCGTAATGGTAAAAAAAAAAAAAAGTAACCTAAGAAAAAACTAGGTGGATGAACAATATTAAAAATTATTTTAAGTAGATGCTTTAAAATTATAGCTAAATGTCCATTTTTTATAAAAAAAAAAATTCAATTGTGAAATATGTTTTATTTCCAGTTTTATGATATTTAGCTATAAATTTTTGATTTGGTCATATATACTAAATTTTGGGCCAAAAAATGGTCAAATGGCTAATCAGCCCATATCATAAACTCTAATCTTAAGTCCATTTCGAATTTTACCCCCTTTTTTTCTCAACTAAAGAATAGTAAAAATGAAAAGAAAAAAGAAAACGCATGGCATTATTCAACGAAAAGTAGTTGTATTTATGTGGAAAAAAAAAAAAAAAAGAGTGGAAGACGTTGTTGTATGACTTACCTAACGTTTTTGAAAAAAATATAAAACGACTGACCTTAATTAGTCATTCCAGAAAATTCCCAGATTTCGTCCAAGATGGTACTTGCGGATACTAATTGAAAATTGATTGTAGAAACTCACACGTGCACAAGTTCGTGTTTCGTGACATGTGTAATTAATTAAGTGGAAGGTACCATCAAAACAACCAAAAGACAGAGAACAATAACATGGGGACAATTTCAATTCCCAGGTCAAAATCGTTTCTTACAAGTTCGTTGAAGCTTCCCAATCTCTATGCCCTACCACTTTCAGACCTCATAAATGATGAGCAATGGGTGGTATAAATTAAAAAACTAGTCTTTTTCATTGAAACAAATATCTGAAACAACACGTCTGGTGATTCTCCCTTGTTTTAATGTTTCTATCAATTAGAAGAGAGGTGAGTCCTATTATAATTCTGTTCAGGGACATATTTCTAATATTTTTTGTTCCTTAGATTATGTGTTTTGAAACTTATAAGGGTAGGTCCTGACATTAGAGCCATACTTTAACAGACGAGACACAAGGTTATTTGGAACTTATAAGGGTCGGTCCAGAGATTAAATATTGTTGGATATAGGGAGAGTTCCATCTTTTTTTTGGTAGTGTTGATACGTGTCTTTATAGCTCACCCAATTTGCTTGTTTAAAATTTTGGAGGCCGAATCTATGGGTGAGTTTGTTTTCAAGGTAAGTACATCGTTTTCTAAGCTATAAGAATCAAGATGGGCTTATATTATTGACACCACCCATTTTTAAAAGGAAATTACTTAAAAAACCTTTTCATTCCACTAAGAAATGCCAAGTTGAGTGCATATCAGCATATGCCTGCCTTATATTTTCAAATCCTCTTGATCATTTATCTTTCCTATCCTAGCCACAATAAAAGAGAGTAATAACTAATAAAGAAAGCGAAACAAGTCGGCCAGAAAAAAACGGAAAAAAAAAAAATCCTTGATATTTCAAATATAAATACATATACACAGACAATTTTCATAAACGGTTGTTGTATAGTTAGTATTTATTCATGACGTTTACGAACTTGACTTACTATATACATTTGTTAGTGTAATCTTGCATACCATACATATGAAGTTTAACTTTTCAAGGCATTACAAAATGTGAATTACATCTTTTTCTCAGTTTTCCTAATACTTGGGTGATATGCACACATGAGTTCAAGGATTTAATGTCAACTTGGGGTGGGTTTAATTTTGTCACATTTAGGCTCTATGGCATTTTTTGTCTTGATAATAAAAGGTATTTTTTTAGTAACGTTTCTCATTAACAACAAGCATAACTATATCGCTTGCAAGATTAGAACTTTTTTTCTTTTAAATAAATAGGGATTAGAACAAGGTTTATGAAATTGAAGCTTTCATGGTTTTTAGGGAAACTCCATTTCTGATGATGAAACTCCACATACTAAACCGGAGTTTTGTATTCTATTACATAAAGTGTATCTCGAGTACTTTAGGTCTGATTAGGAATATATGTTTGCCAACTAATTGACTTAATGCAATGTATAGTCTTAATCCTTTCCATCTAATTCATTTAATTATATATATATATTTATATATATAAGGTGGCCTTTCAAGTGTAATTATACAAATGCAATTGTGATAAGGATTGAAATTTGGTGGCATCAATAAGTATATATTTACTAGTAGATAAATTTAAACTAATTTAAATCATCCAAGCCCGACAGGTTCCGACGTCAAACATAAAATAAATTACTTATTCATTACATTATTGTTTTATTTCCGATTGCTGAACGTTGTTATATGGTGGCTTAATTCACTTTCAAACATGTCTGTAAATGAAATTCGTTATTCATATTTCATATCCCTAAGGCCGTAAGAATTTAATTTTACATGACGTGGACGTATTGTATAAGCTGAATTGAATCATGGTGCATGTAATCTTTTAATATAATGAAAAGAAAAAAAGTAGATCACCTAATAAACGAATGGTTAAAGTTTATAGCATATATGATGTATGTAGTAGTGATGTATCGATCTCCAATATGGACACATTAATTGTACTCTTTGTTCTTGCACCTATGATGATCTCCATAACTATTTTTTAATTAAATAAGAAAAAATTTATGGGTCAAGTTTATTTGCTCACCTTGGCTTACAGCTACAGCCAATAACAACTTGTAGTCCTAATAAGGATTAATTAATTCGTAAACTAAAGGCTTCCTTCTTATAATGATTGAACCGTATTCTAATCTATAAACGTTTTTTTTTCTTAATTATATTCAAATATATAAAAATTTATAGTAGACAAATTAAGACCTTTTCCCGTTCAGAAAAGTTAAGCCTGTTCTTGTTTCTTAACTATATTAGGCTTAATTAGACGCCTAGTACATATCTTCCAATCCCTGTTCATTACACCTCGAAGAATAGAAAGATTCTAAATGACTAAAAGATCCTTCCTCGTACTGATCATGGACCGCTCGTTGGAAGGGTGAATGTGTAATTTGTGGAAGGGAACGCGTGGCGGAGTTTGGGAGAGATGTCTAGAATCTTTTGTAGAAGGGTTGTCTCCAGCAAACTGGACCCACCAGCAAGTAAACAAACGAGGAAATGTCGGCTTGCGCGGCTACAAACCACTTACTGAATGACACGTGTAGTGATGTAACATATGGGCCCCACCTAACCGGGACTGAGAAGGAACCGAGGACGGTAGAACAATGCACTCAAATAAGATGCATGACGGAAATAAAACGTCACGTATTTCGTTTTCTTTGCTTTTTCTAATGAGAATAAATGTCAAATAATTAGTACCTATCGAGCAAAACAAATTATTAGTACCCTAAAAAACTCTCATATAATTAATTAGATTTTCTTAAATTAAGTTACTAGCAAAATAGTTTCCCATTTTTCAAATTTTCTATTCGTTTCTCGAACATTATTGTATTCTATCTTGTCAAATATAAAACGTGAGAATACATTTGTCACAATCACGTAATATAAAATTCCCTGGTATCAATTTCATAATTTAGATCAGTATATTTAAAGCATTGCTCTTGTGCAATCTCTCTCTGAAACATTTAAGAAAAAAGAATCGCAATTTATCTTATGACAATCATCTTAGTTGATACATAAATATATATATATATATATATAAATTACTAATCTAATACATTTTTTTAACTATTTGTAAATATTTTTTTAATCATTAAATCATTGATGTAATAATTATTATAATTTAAATAATTAAAAAAATAACATTTAAAATAAATATACGTTATTTAATATTTTTTTCTCTCGTTCAACGTAATTTTACTTTTAACTAATTAATATAAAAACTGCGTGAGTATTTATGTAATATACTTAATCAGGTATGACACGGAGAATTAAACTTACTAACCTAATAGTCACATAACAACTAAGGATTTTTTAGAAAATGTTTCCAAACGTAATTTATTATTATTATTATTTTTCATGAGTGATCATTAATCATTAGCGACTACAAAGCTTTCATTCACCTAAACTTTCTTATTCTTACTATTTTGTCTCAAAATTTTATTCTAAGTCTCTTTCTTGAGTATCGGTAGGTTGATTTAGTGTGACGGACTGTGATAAGTGCCGCACGATTGTCCCTATTCAATTTTATTTTTTTTAATAAAGAAATTTCTAAATATTTATATATATTTGAAATTTTAGACTTAAATTGTATATAAAAGTTCTTCTTAAAATAGACAAAATATAAAATAGGATCTTAAATAAAAAAAAATTGTATTTCTAGTCTTTACTGAACCAAAATTCTGGCTCCGTCACAAAGGCATGATCATCCTAATGGTGATAAATTTTTTACACTTGTCCCGGGTGAGATGCATGTGCCATCGCTCGGCCGCGGAGAGAAGTTTCATCCACAATTTGGCCGTAAAGAGCAAGCCAAATTTGATTTTTCTTTAATAATAATAACATGTTACATTGAATCCTTTTTTTTTTTTTTTTTGTGTCACAATCACATCGAACTCGTGTACTGTGGAATATAGTGCCGGCTAAATTGACGTTGACTGCAAGAAATTAAGTCCTACGAGAAAAAACAATGCACCTTTTAGATTTTCTTTCCACTTACGTATCTTTTGCTACACATTTGTCACCATACTAAGATAATACTCAAGTAACTCAACGACCCCTAAGAAAAAATAAAAATATTTTTTAAAAAATAAGAACCTGGTATTATTTTTTATGTAATAAATATGTTATTATAAAAAAATTACTTTTACCATAACATATTAAATTAAAATATGAAATTATTTCAATAGATAAACTAATTCTCCAATTTTAAGACTATCCTAACTGGTTGACTACGATACCAGAATAAAAAAAAAAAAAAAAAAAACAAAAATACATCTAATAATAACTAATATCGTCAATACATCTTACTTTAAAAATTAAAAATATATAGTTAATGACCTATAGGAGAACCCATATACAAATTATACATATTTTACAAATTCTTCGTGTTCAAAACTTTTTTACTCAAACTCTTCGTACTTCACCAAATTTCCATTCACGTCATAATTAGATTCCTTGAATAAATGTCACACATGGACTTGCCTACTTTTACTAAAGAAGGATATCTACAAATATTCCCTCTCTCCCCTTCGTTCCCCTTCGTTCTTCTCATTAGCAATATGCATTAAAAGAGAGTTAATAAACTCGCAGCAAATGGAGATAATAAACTGTCAACCAAAAAGACAATAAACTCCATTTGTTTAGCCTAATTTGCACGTACCATTTCATTTATAAATTTAAATAGTAGCATATATGGTAAATGTTAGCCATGCAAAATTTGAGGGGCCCATATTAGTATTTGTTTTTATGTGATAAATATAATATTCAGTTAAGGTCTAATTCAATCAATCGTTGCCACCTTGCGATATATATATATATATATACGGTAGGTTCAATAAATTTCATTTTTTAAACAAAAAAAATAAAATGGAAAATTATTGTTGTGTTCAAACGGGAAATTCTTACTGAGAATGTAATTAAGAAAAAAAAAAAAAAAGAAAACGAAATTGTTTTTGTTATCTGTCTTTTTTTAATTTACAAGGGGAAAAAGAACAATCATTATTGGTTGGCCCCATGCATCAAATTCAAATAATAATAACAATAATAACAACAATAAAATAAAAAAAGAAAAAGAGGCTATAAAAATAAAGAAGCAGCTTATAATTGGAGGCTTAGGTATTTCCGCCATTTCCTGCTCAGCTCTGCTAAACCATACTACAAATCGCTCCAATCTGAACCTGCCCACAACCCCATTTCGCATCCAGAATTTTACTCGCTCAAACCAAAGGTAGTCTTTTTTTTTTTTTTGTTCTTTTTTCTTATTCTATTTCTTCGTTTGTTTCCCAAGAAAATTTTGAGCTTTTCCTCTTGTGGTTCCCCTGTTTTTATGTACACTGCTGAGATGTTAGTCTTGATTCGGTTACCATGCTTGTTTTCCTTGATTTTTTTTTTCAAATTGATATAACGTAGCAAAATCTGTTCTAGAAAAAAAATTATCGTTTTGGATGATTTTTTTGTTAAATTTGAATTATTTTCCAACCATGTTGAGATTAACAATATTCACCAAAGTTTTATTTTTTAGATTAAAGGTTTTACTTTTATTTTCTAGCCTGGAGATTAAAAGATTATATTCACCAAATTCATATTTATGATTTATATCATAGTTGGAAAGATACATGGACTGGTTTATCTCGTAGTTTGAGGGCATATCTTGTGTGATGTATATTGTTGTTTCCTTTATGTATGAATTTTATTTTCTGTCAAAGTTTTTCGATGTGAATTCTGTTTGTTGTTGGGTTGTTTGTATTCTTAGTTTTCAAATCAAGATAATTTTTGAGTTTTAGAACGATTATATCGGCTAATTAATGGAGTTCCTCTTGTTTGTTACTGGTACAATTTAATGATTTATGGGTTCAGCAAATGATTTGTTCTAATATCACTTCATTTTTCTTAGGTGAGCACCTGATATATTTTCTGTAAAATTGATATTTCTGGTTTTGGTTCTACAAAGGTTCAACTGCACCATATTCTTCAGTATTGTTTAGGTTATCCAAAAATTCCAGGGAATGCGGAAAGATGTGCTTCAAAGCTGAGAACTATTCCTCTGAGATTGATGAGCTTGTAGCTCCTCTTGGGCTACCATTCTTCGTCTATGATGAGATTGGACATATAACACGCAGCCCATATCAGCTCTGTGCTCAAATACACGATGCTGCAAGGAATCCAAGGGAGCACATCTTTTCGAAACATGATGTTTGCGAAGATGGTTGAGCTTCTATAATCTATTAGGTACCATATGATACACCACACCATCAGCATCATATAAAGTAGCTTATATTGTAATTTACAACAATTGTAACTGGAAATGGAAAAGAAAGGGAGTATTTTGATGCAACGGTATGAACTGGGGAGGTTGTTAGGCCAAGGAACCTTTGCCAAGGTGTACTATGCCAGGAACCTAAAAACCGGCGCGAGTGTAGCCATTAAGATAATTGATAAAGAGAAGGTCTTGAAGGTTGGGATGATTGATCAAATTAAGCGAGAAATTTCTGTCATGAGGCTGATTAGGCATCCCAATGTGGTTGAGCTTTATGAGGTAATGGCGAGCAAGACGAAGATTTATTTTGTTATGGAATATGCTAAAGGAGGTGAGCTCTTCAACAAGGTTGCCAAAGGAAAGCTAAAGGAGGATGTTGCAAGAAAGTATTTTCAGCAGCTGATTTGTGCTGTTGATTACTGCCATAGTAGAGGTGTGTGCCATCGTGATCTAAAACCTGAGAACCTACTTTTGGACGAGAATGGGAATCTAAAGGTTTCGGATTTCGGATTGAGTGCCCTTGCTGAATCTAAGCACCAAGATGGATTACTCCATACAACATGTGGGACTCCTGCATACGTTCCTCCTGAAATAATTAACAGAAAAGGCTACGATGGTACCAAGGCTGATATATGGTCATGTGGGGTGATCTTATATGTTCTATTGGCTGGCTATCTCCCATTCCATGACTTAAATCTGATGGAGTTGTATAGAAAGATTGGTAAAGGTGAATTTAAGTTTCCCAGCTGGTTTGCCCCAGAAGTACGCAAGTTGGTTTCGAAGATGTTGGATCCAAATCCGAAAACACGGATATCCATAGAAAAAATAATGGAAAATTCTTGGTTCCGCAAGGGGCTGGAACACAAACCTGTAATTGCTGAAAAGGAAGAGAAAGAACCGGCCCCTCTAGATGCTGATGCAGTTTTCGGATGCAATGTGGATCACGGTTCTGTGACTGATTCAAAGCAAGAATTAACAAAGCCTTGTAACTTGAATGCTTTTGATATCATCTCCTTTTCTTCGGGCTTTGACTTGTCTGGTTTGTTTGAGGAGAAAGATAGGAAAAAAGAAGTGCGGTTTACTTCCAACAGCCCTGCTTTTACCATAATCTCTAAGCTGGAAAACATTGCGAAGAGTCTGAGACTGAAAATAAAGAAGAAAGATGGAGGGTTGTTGAAGTTAGAAGGGTCCAAGGAAGGGAGGAAAGGAATCGTCGGAATTGATGCAGAGATATTTGAGATCACCCCTCATTTCCATTTGGTGGAAATGAAGAAGACAAATGGAGATACGCTTGAGTATCAGAAGATAATGAAACAGGACATAAGACCAGCTCTGAAGGACATCGTTTGGAATTGGCAAGGCGAGCAGCAGCAGCAGCAAGAGCCACCACAGATAGTGGAGCAGCAGCAGCAGCCTTCTCTTGCACTCCCTGTTCAAGTTGTCATACCTCAGGAATCATAGGTCAATAGAGCATGTTTTCTGTCCTTTATATTATTTCTTGGTCACTCTTTAGAAGCCTTGATTCTTCAAAAACTAAAATCGAGATTCGAATTTGCTGAAACTTGTATGAATGCTGAAAGATGTGAGCTATGAAATGTTACCAACTCTCTTTCTGTAAGCTCTGCAATGTTACCAACTCTCTTTCCTAGTAAATCGTTTGTGTTCACTTTTCTTCAGTCATATTTCAACAGCATCCACGTTGTGGCAATCCTTTAAGTCGCAGTGGTGGCTAAATAAGAGTTTTCTTTGGTCCTCTTGAGTCTTTGGAGTTGGTACAAATTAAGCTGGGAAGACAACACAATAATCTTGGATCTTACATTTTGGGATTGAATTGCAACTTAAAAGCCATATATAGCCGCATATTTTAGTGGCTTTGAGGATTTCATTGAGGTGGCCATCCCATTAAGGGACACCTTAGTATTAGCGGCAATGGCTCATTATGCATTTAGTTCACACACTTTAGGCAAAGGTTCAAACTTTGTCCCAAAATAATATTATTTACATTTTTGAAAGAAGTCTTTTAGTTAGAAATTTGACCACTTATAATATATTATGTCGTGCCATGTTATGTATAATGCAAATATCATACTAGGTAACATGTTAAAAGACTTCATAGTTAATAGGACGTAGACAAGTGATTGCTTTTTTTATACATGTGTCGGTAGCCACAGGCACTGAAATGTGTTTTTGAAAAGAAAAAATAAATGAATAAATAAAATAAAATAAAATAAAAGTTCGGACAATATGGTGCCTTTACCTTTTGGGACAAAGGCGACATATGTGGCTCTAAAGCCTCATAGTTCTACTGCTTTCAATAAAAGATATTGAACCGTGGAAGTGTGGTCTCCGGGGCTCGGGAGCCTTCCATTGGAGTGGTCCTGTGTTCTTCGCTTCTTTGGGTCTCACTTGATTTTGCCCTCTGCAGAACTTTTACTGATTTAATAATTAATATTCAAATGATACTTTCTTATTGCCAAGATAAAGAAAGATTTAATTCAAATTCAAGCCAAAAGGACATGCGTCATTTTTTTCCCTTCTTAAGATTTAGCTTGTATACAAGGCTTTGCATGTTGCAACATTTTGTTTTGGGATTGACTTAACTTGAGGGTACTGTACTTTTATTTATTTATTTATTTGTAGTATCGAATTATGTTACATTAAGACTTAAGTCATGTTACGAATCTGTAATTAAATCATCATAAAAAGAATAAGTGAAAAGAAGATAAAATAGAATAGGAACAATAATATAAAATTGTTAGATTTCTCTTTCACGTGTTAATTGGTATGTAAGTACATTAAAAGAAAATACTTTACATTTCCTTATTTTATTTGCTCTCCATTACGTATTAGTAAATATACTCCATACAATAGTGTTTTCAGTATTATTTTATACTACACTATATATCCTTTTTTGTTATTATAAGTTTGTTAACATCTCTTTTTCTTTTTTTCGTGCATAAGTTTGTTAACTTTTTTTATGAAAAAGAACAAGAAGAACTGAAGTGTTATTTGAAAAGATAATATCATTGTTTTTATGTGGTAAAATTACTACAACACGGTATTCTTTGGACGATTATCTTAGTGTTGTATAAAATTGCGTTAAAATTGAAGTTGAATTTAGACTACATAGTATACTTGCACAGCTAAATAGAAAAAAATATTTCATTCATCCAAAATAATAATAATAATATAAGCATTCTTGTTACTTCTCTACAATATTGTCTCCATAATTCCATTTGATACGGTGCGTCAATTCTCCTTAAGAAAAGGAAAAACATCTTTTATAAAAATAATAGTATGAGAAACATATAACTAACCGACCTTAGCTCAGTTGGTAGAGCGGAGGACTGTAGTGGGTAATGACCGTCAGATAATCCTTAGGTCGCTGGTTCGAATCCGGCAGGTCGGAAATTTTTGTCTTATTTTCTTCTTATTAAATACAAATCAAATTGAACAAAACAGCTTTGTTGCCAAAAATTAATATAATAACCATGAGTTAGAAAAAAGAGAGAGAAAAAGTACAGGAAAAACCGTCATAATACCCTTTTTCTTATTAATCGAGTTAAGATACCAATTTTGCATCGTATTACTCGTAACTAATACCATGATCTAAAAACCACAAACAATTCGCTGAATAAGCCATGCATTTAAACTTCATCTTTTTTAACATGTTGAGGCTCATACTTTATTAATATTGTAAATCAAGTGACGAGTAGATTGCATCAAAATTTAGTTAACGTATCTAAAGTTACGAGAATCTAAGCCAACCAATAACACGTTTTCTTACATAGACGAATATTCTTTTTACCCCTTAAAAATAGCACTTACGAAACCCTTCAAATATTGCAAACGCTTTTGGATTTACTACTACTACAACCAAGAAAAAACGACTGCAAGACCAAACGTACCAAGAGACTGTGGGGCAATTTAAGCCAATTNTGAGGGAAAATAGCTCCATTCTGAAAGTGAAGACTCTACTCTAGTAGAGCATTTGGATTTTGCACTGAGTTGCTACCCGAACTGAAACGCAAGTGCTGGAGTGCCAAGTGTATTCATTCCTATGGATGCTAAAGTTAAGTAAACATCAATCTCCCTTATAAAGAAGAGCAGGAAGATACAATGCGTCCAAGTATTCTAAAACTCTCCTCAAAAAAAGAGGCTATTTGCCTCTTTTAAGAGAAGAGGTGTATTTGATTTCAACTTTCAAGTCCCTCGTTACTCTCCCCTCTGTGTTTTTAACCAAATCACCAAAGTGACTGTACATCTGGGGCAGGAAATGGATCGCCTACTTGGGGCTTCCCCGTGGACGGCCTTCCGGCACCTTCCCCTGTAGCCTGCACAGCCCATTCTTTTCTGCAAAAAACAAAGAAACCAAAGGCAGAATTAGATTACCTTATTGCATCAATGCACAAGTCAGAGAGAGATAATCAAGAATCCATCAAAAGAAAAACCATAACAAAGACATCTTAAAGTTAATATTGCTCTCTAACATAAGAAGTCCTCGGAACCAGAGGACAGTGGCATTTAGATGACTTTCCAAGGCACATTTTCAGTTCTAGATCATTATCAATGGACTGTGCTGCATGAAGAAAACTAACGTTTCTGATTCTTTGATTCATTCTGTCTGTAAACGCCATTCCAAATTGCAAAAGCTGTATCTATTAAGAGATCACTGAAGTGCTATAATATCAAGCAGAGGGGGAAAAAAAGGGAGCAAAAGCTTGAAGTTATTTCTATTTGCTCATGCAAAAAAAGGCTACATTACTAATCCATAATGGAAAGAAATAAGACCGGTAAAATTTTGAAAAGGAAAGAATAGGAGTAAGAAGATAAATACTTAATAAGAAATAGAATGGGTAAAACTTTGAAATGGAAAAAGAAAATAAATACTTAATTCCAAATTTTTTTAAGTACACATCTTAAAATACAAAATAGAAAAACACACCGCCTCAGATATCTTAGGGCAATCATCTAACCTCAAAAATTTAAGGAATCATCTTACAAAATCGGTGAAGGTTCACCAAGTGACTAAAAATTTTCACTAAAGTTTTCATCATACAAAAGGACATTATTCACATGTAAAATTATTTACTGCATCATCTTACAAAAGAATTCACTAAAAGCAAGAAAACTATATTAAAAGCATATTTGCGTACAAAGAAAGTGAAAGGGATAAGGATCAAAGCAACAAGGTTTTCTTCCTTTTTTATTCCCTAGAAATCAACAAGTTGGTTTTATAGGTTCAATTGGCATTAGAAATCAGCATTAAATATGTTGCTTAACAGATTCAACTTATCAGAAATCAAAGAATATTTTCCCCATTTTGCTTTTCCCTCCTAATTCATGTGGGCTGCCACTCTGGAAAGGCCTATTCACATCTCATCTAGAGACTCAACACCATCCCTGAGCATTGTGTCAAATATCATTAACTCATTATCGCAATAACAATATGGATGAAAAGTTTTAGGGATCACAAGCACACACGTGCAGGTGCAGACACTGGGAGCAAAACAGAGCAATAAAACTTAGCTACTTTAACTATCATTTAGAACTTGGTTTCATTTAACTATAGAAGGCTACTAATGCTTGTAACTTTAGCTAGAACAATCAGATTTGAACTCTCTTGTACAATGAAAAAAAAATTATACAAAGTAATGTCATGAGTCATAACGATCCCTGTATAAAAGAATGCAACTGCAACTGCAACATTTAACAGGACCAAAATGAAATAGTAACAAAAATTAAAGAACAGCTAGTACCCATAATAACAAAGCTCAGACCACAGCTTGTTCCACAGTTAAACTATGCAGTCAATGCTTTCTTGAGCAAATTTAAACAAATATCACCACTAATTCTATGCAAATGTGCCCACTTTTCAAAATACTCGGAGCACAGTTTTTTAGGGAAAAACACAAAGATAGACTACACTGACTAAAGTAGCTGTCTCAGAAAATCAAAAGCCCCATACAAACAATTTTGACAATTATTCCTTTTTTCTAGCGTGAAAAGTTATGGAAAAAGGAATAATTATCAAAACAGCAAGGATGCAGAAAACTTAGGTTAACAAAGAATTCGGGTGAGGTCAAAACACAAAAAAAAAAAAACGAACTACAATATGGTTGTCTTTACTACGACAATTTATCAATTCTATCAATATGGCATCAATAAAAAGTATCTATTATCCATGTAAAAAGGTTAAAACTGAAAGAGAAATCTACAGAACTCAACCTGAAAGGCCTCATAAGGAAACATCTGGCAAGCATGAATTAAATCCTGTTCGAAGGTAGTAAGATACATGGTAAACTTATAGATTGCAAAGGTTAATTAATAGCTAACGTTAATTATGTTATTTCCTAAACAAAACACTTAAACAGAAGAACAAAGAACACGTTCCAAAAAACATGACAAATTACAATTGCTTGGGCAAGAAACAAGCACATTCTTGTCTCACCGCTAGACACAGCAACAACAACCACATCACATCACATATGAAATGATCCATGTAAATTTTCAGAAAGGACAAGTTCTTGAACTCGGCATCTAAAGATGAAAAAGGATTCAAGATGAATAAACTTACTTGGACCAACCATTGGCTGGAGGATGCTCAAATGGATGATTGACCGATCTACTGGGACTACCATAAATCATTTCATTCTGAGTAGCTTCTTCTTGAGATTTGAGAAGAGAATGATTCTCACCAGCTGACAAAGGTGGAAAGAAACCTCTCTGTAACCATGAATCAGGGTCTCTTGAACCATTAACAGGGCTAAACGTCCCACCATTCTGGCCATTACCAAGAAAAGTATTCTGAGGGGCACAAGTGCCCGAAATGACTTGTTCATCATTTGTAAACAGTGAGGCCATTGTCTTCTGAGCTGAAGGGTACACAAAATCATCCTTGCTCGGCCTGTTCAGTTCAGGGGTTCGAAGCCAGCTGGCTGGGCCACCTACTAAACCTAGACCATCCTGACCAAGCGGAAGAGTGTTCCACATTTGCCACATACTTGTTTTGTTTGCATTTGCATCATTCGCAGGTAACTTGTGCATGCTTTGAGTCTGTGGTGTAGTTGGGAACCGACTAGAAATATGCTTTTCTCGTGACAGGGGAGACTCAATAGGAGATGGCTTGTTGACATCAGAAGTAGCAGAAACACTCTTTAAAGTACGAGGCCTTTCCAACCCAAAATCCATAGCACGGCTGGTTCCCAAGTCCAGCTGAAAGTTATCAAGTGACTCTGAAACAGGCCCAAGTAGAGATACTGGATCTGGAATGTAACTAGGATCTTCAAAAAGCTCTGGCTCCTCTGATATATGTTCACGAGGCCCTTCCCCAACACGAGGAAATATGGGTTCAATTGCTGGTGAAAACCCTAGACTACTGCTAGTTGGTACATTAGGATACGTAGAAAGAGTAAAAGGTGACCCAAAATTTATTGGATTGTCAAATGATTGTGCTGTCAATGATTGACTAGATAACTGTGGACTTTGAACTTCTACTTGGAACTTCGAATTTGGTCTACTTATGACATTTGTATTTGAGGATGGAGGAACAGGGGAACGAGTAAATAATTGCTGCCAAGATTTTTTAGGTGCTGTACCTGGTTGTGGTTCAGTGTGAACCTGCAATGAACAGCTAAACGTTGTAACACTATAATCTAATAAATGTTAATAATCCCAATGTCTCACCATCATAAATGAGCCATCAAACTTGAAATAGAATCTTACTAATATGGCTCAGACGAAGGGTAAAATAAAAGAGAATAGTACCACTGCCAATTGCCAAAGCTCAATTAGGTAAAAACAGGCAGTTGTTTTTACTTTTACATGAAATTTCAGACAAGCATAACTTTAAAATTATATCCCAATTAATCAATCTGGCCAAGCTAGAACTCATTCTTATGAGTAATGCAAAAGAACATTCTAGATGGCTTTGAACCTAAAATTCATTCGCATGATAAATGCATGGCATGACAGACAACATAAGGGGAATAGAAAATCTATTTCAATAACAGAAAAAGCTACCGCTTACATGAGGGAAATCTTTTTCAGTAGCAGAAGAAGTTAAGGTTTTCAAAAGTTACACCTTAGCAAAAACATCCAGAAAGAAAATGCTAAAGCATAGACAATAGGAAGTATATTGGCAAGAGAACTTACCGGACGGCTAGTATTCTTTTCATCTACATTCATACAAGATTTTACAGCTACACGCTCAGGTGGACATATATCTTTCCTGTGGACAGCCATATGGGGTTGATCTATAGAGTTATTAGGTTTGCTTTCCTTCACCATATTAGCAGCTGTGCTAGTTCCCCTTCCAAAGAAACTACCCCCACTAAAAGCTTTAGAAGAAGACAAAATGGTACCCCTCATTCGGTCCAGGTATCTAGCTCCAGCATTACCCCGGGTAAAATTACTTCCTGCAGTATGTTTTATCCCATACCCCATCTCCATGGTCTGACCCTTAAACAGATCAGTCCCTGATTTTTGATGCTCCCTTCGATCAGTCTCACTCTTCTTATCGAAGTCTTTCTTTCTTTCACTTTCCTTTCCTGTTTTCTTGTCCAGCTCTTCTACATCTGAGTTGCTCTTGCTAGAACCCTTGTCTTTCTCTTTTCTTCTTTCTTGACGCTTCCTCTCTGCTTCTTTCTTACTGTCTTTCTCCCTGACAGGAGTTGAAGTTTTGCCACCATCTTTTTCTGCCTCCATTTTCTCATCCCTCAGTCTCCTACGTTCCTCCACCAATCTAGCAACCTCCTCTCTTTGCTTTCTCTCTTCTTCCTCCAAAAGCTCCTTCTCTAACCTAGCTTGTCTTTTCTCTTCAGCTTTTCTGCGTGCTTTTTCTCCCCTACTCTCACTAAAATTTCCACCATTTTCACCCCTCTTTGCCAACAGCCCCTTAAGATCCGCATCAGAAGAAGCATCTTCACTAGATGAGCCAACTCTAAAAATTTTTCTCAAAAGCCATTTAACACTCAGGAAAAAAGATGCGAAAAGGTTGCAGGCAAAAATAACAACACCTGAATAAGACTTCTCCGCCAAACAATTTTCATCTCCTCCAAAGAGACCGCTCCCATTCCTCCTCCAATGGGTAGACCTCCCTGCAACTGGACCACCAACCCAATTTCCATTCTCCAACCAATCTTGACCGCACATCCATCCATTGTCAGACCACACTTTGCCATTCAATATCTTGCCACTCTTTCCAACCAAATCTTTAAGAATACTGGAACTCGACATCCCAGGCAGCACAGGCAAGTCCAAGACCGGTCTTTTCGAAATGTGTCCACAATATGAACACATAAACCGACCCCCGCCTGGGTTCTGATCTCTATATGCAGTTAAGCAGTTGCGACATCGCCGTGTGGCTGTTTTCCGAAGCTTCTGCAATTCTATTGCTTCAAATCTCTTTCTCTCCCTAAGCCGAGCATTCCTCCTCATCCGCCAAGCTGATAGCTGAGGCATCAAAATCTCATACCAAAAAAGAGTAACCAAAAGAACAAAAACACAAGCCAGCCTCGGGGAAGTAATCTCAAAGCGAAAAGCAGGCGGCAATAGCTGAGAGAGAGCCCACAAACCTATCAGTGGAATAACTAACCAAGGAAGCATCGTAGCAACCCGGCGAGACCACTTCTGAATAACACAAAGTATACACATTATCCTCCTAGCCCACACCTATTTTCCCCGTCTCGAAACAAACACAAGAAACCCTAGAGATTAAACAAAATCCCCCTCCCCTCCAATCCTGCACACCCCAGAACAAAATGCTTCAAATTCCAAAACCCTAGAGCCCAATGACCCGCCAGAGTCCAATCACAACCAAATAAATTCTCAATCCGCGAACAACCCTAACAGCATTAAAATCCCAAGATCCTTCAAAGAAGTTACAAAAAGAAAAAAATAATCACTCCACCACCATTAATGTTCCAATAATCAAAGATTTAAATGAAGCTCCAAGCTCAAGAAAAGCAATGAAATTTAGGGTTTCCGAAGCTGCAGTTGTCAATCAAACAGGTGAGGTGGGGTTTCGAAGACTTACAGATTCAGACTCCATTAAAGGACGATACTCCAGAAATGGGGGAGGGCACCCTGCAATCTCCCAAATCAAATCGGAGCCGTTGATTTACCGGGTTCGGATTCGGGTCGAATCGGGGCTTCGGCCGTGAAAAGCTCACGAGCTTTAACGTTGTTGTGTTACCCAAAGAAGGTGACTGAGAGAGAGAGAGAGAGAGAGAGAGAGAGAGAGAGGAAAGAGAGAAAGATAAGAAAGATGGAGAAGAAACTGAGGGAATGTAAGGAAAACAAATTGTGTAAGCAATCAATATTTTTATATTTTTATTACACAAGAACGTTGAACCGGTTGTGTTTATTACCGAACCGGGATTGGGTCTTTTTTTTTTTCTTTTTTTTGTAGTAAGTGCTGAACCGGCCTTGAGTGTATGGTCGGTGTGGGAAATAAGGAAATAATACGGTATAGTCTGTACCTAGGAAGAAAAGTTTTTTTTTTTTTTTTTTTTTGAATTGGCGTGAAATTAAAACTTTGATCTTATCTAGCTATGACTTGAAGCCGTATACGGTAAAGTTGTGCTTTGAAAAAATAATAAAATAAGGGAAGTAATTATTGTGAATACTAGGTTTTCTTTTTGGTAAAATATAGTTAATACGTTACTTAAAAAATATATATATATATATATATAGTTAATATGCTTGCAATTGTTGACGTTGTCAAAAGAGGGTAGAGGTACTGCTTATTTCATTTAAACCATACATCACTGGCTGTAATTTGTAAAAGACTTGCATTATCATATGATATGGAATTGTAGAAGAAAACTATAATATCAGTTATTATTATAATTATTATTACAATAAACTAGCTAGATTATTGTATTGTTATGTAATAACGCAAAGAATAATCATGTATGACATTGTATCAGTGCGGAATAAGGCGTGTGGAAAACATATGACTCCCACTCGTTCTATATCCATATTCAGTAATGTTTTTCTTTTTCTACTTTTGTATTTCACATATGTTGTCCATGCATTTCTAGGATGATATTCAATTAGTTTGTCATATAAAATGGTATGACTTCTTGTTCCATAATCAATTCTGATAGATCACATTGCTTATTTATGAAATTAATAATGACGGCAAACTTAGCTCGATAATTAGTTAATTTAAACTTCCAATTTTGGACTAGTCCGCCGTTAAATTTTTCTTTACATAAGATAACCTCATACATGAACAAATAATTAGAATAATGAAGAGGGTGCTTTGATTTAGCATGTATGAGATATGGTGGTCAATAATACTGTCCCTCGTGGATGCACAAGGAGCGAGCTCGATTGGCTATTTAATTGTAAAAGCACCAATACCAATACCAATTTACAAATATATGGTAAGTCAAAGATGGACTTGTTGACACCCAACTATACGTGCAGCACGTTTCCAAGCCTGGTGATATCTCAAATCGAATGCAGGTTTATTTTTATTTTAACATATATATATATATATATAATTTTATATATAGCTTGGGAAGGAAGAAGAAGGATCTCGAAAAAATAAAACAAAATTGTGAAGCTTACGACCACGAGGGGTTTGACAAATTGGAGAATATTCGAAGCTATTCACACACAATGGATTTCCTACGTGCACCAAATACGACGTTCAAGGTTGATTGGCAATGTATATAAATTTATACACATATATTCGAGTGTACAAGGCAGGATCAAGTTTTGGTGGGTATGGATGAAATAGATTCGATCCACATGGTAGTGTCCTGGAAATTTGTCATTTTTGCTAACTTAATAAGGCAACTTGTTATTAACGTAATGTAATTAGCTTATTGCATTACTACCATGAAGTCTATTAATAGTTACCTCATATATAATTAGGTAATAAGCAAGCGATTATTACAGGATATACGATGATTCGGTATTATCCCATAACTATTATCATCTGCCCTAGCAACTTTTTGATTTAAAAATAAAAAACACATTTTATCAGTTTTATTAATGTTGGTGCGTCGAAAAAAGACTTATTTTCTATACCTATTCTCTCTCTCTTTCTTTTTTTTTTTAGAGACAATCTACATATTTGTTAGGGATATTTATATCTAGAGTTCAACTAAGAGCCTTGAAAAAAGAGACCCATCTTTGCATGTTTTTTAAATTAGCTCTTATTACCATGTCACACATGTAAAGTATACTAGTAAATTTTAATCTTAAAATATATTATTCTCTAATAAATTTCAAACTAATATGCCATCACCACTATTTCGATTTCAAACTAATATGCCATCACCACTATTTCGATTCTGATCGGTGGTGCCTCTATTCTACTAAAGTCAAAAAAATTCAATATATTCGAATTTGCTCCTCCATTAGGAACCCAATCTTTTCGTAACCTACAAATTTTCTTATCAATTTATTATTAATAACTAATATTATGTTTAGTAGAGAGGTTTTTTCAGAGAAATGGAGAGGGGTAAAAGGAGAGAGGTAGAGGGAGAATTATATTCCCTCTAGATCCACAAAAACTAATCCTTCCAAAATAAAAGGAAAAATACAAATTGACAAATTTACCCTCCAAAATAATTAATTTACAAAAAAAAATATAAATAATAATTTTATAAATAAATACTCTCATCCTTCATATCAAATAATTTAAGAGTTTTTCACTCTCTTCTCCCTCGCTAACATTTCTTATCATTCTTACTCTCCCTCTCTCGTACTTAACATTGCCCGAGGATGAAAAATGTACGAAGTGTGGTAAATTAGTGAAAAAAAAAATGCCAACCCACATATACGATTAAATGATTTTCTTTAATTACATAGATAAGAATTATCTAGTTAACCATACCACAACGCACATCAAATATATGTTTTGGTAAATCTTATTAGAAAAGATAAATTCTATTTGTTACCTAAAAGCATTTTCATAAATATAAACCTACATAACTAGTAAACAAAAAAAAAAAAAAATAGTCAAAATATTTGTCTCTAAACATCAAGATAAAATATAGACACAAAAGATAAACTAATAGGGTATCACAAACAAGTTGTTTAAAATATATGTTTTTTTTTGAAAAAAAAACTAAAACTTGACAATAGAAAATGATTAAAGTTTTATGTAAGTTAAATTTATGTAGTGTGGTCCTGTAAATGCAGTTTAACAATGTCCCATATTGCAAATTGCATGACACCTTGACAATAGAGGAAACTGGATCATAAAATTGATACACGTTTTAACGGTGTTTGCATCACTTAATTCCATGTTTATAATATTAATGTCCTAGAAAAGTCATCCATTTATGATCATTAATATATGGATTACCATACTATGATACTCTTAAAAAATAAGAAACAAGAAACAAGAAAGAAAAGAAAGAGAAAATTAGGTGGATGAAAATTTTTTTAAATTGGTTTAAGTTAATATCAACAGTTTAAAAATTATAGCTAAATATCCATTCATTTTAAAGTTTAAGTTGCAAAATATATTGGATTTCCATTTTTTGTTATTAAGTGAGTTAGACATTTAGTTATAAACTTTTGAGCTCGATCATATATTAAATTTTGGGCCAAAAAAAATTGTCAAATAGTTAGTCAACTCAAAAAAAAATACTAAAAGAGATTCTTACAAAATTTCAGACCCAAAGTACCAAAAATTTAAAAAAAAATCCAAATAGGCTAAATTTTATGAAAAATCCCGGATTGATTTTAAAAAAATAGCATTTAAAAGTTTGTTTAAAAAAATAAAATTCTTAATAAATGTTTTGAAAAATTCCACTTATTCTTCAAAATTAGTATTTTTCAATGGTACTCAAAGTAACTAATTAGATTTCTTAAGGTAATCAATCTAATTACACGAGGTAAATAGTCAAGTTAAATAAGGCAACTTGATTAGTTATTTAAAGTATCCTATTAATTAATAAAAATGATATTTTTTAAATATTTTTAAGATATTTTACTAGTTAAAATTTGGAATTTTTCAAAAGATTTTAAAATCTGGGATTTTTCAATTTTTTTTAAATTACCATTAAAAATCAAATTTTCTCACTTTAAAAAGTAATCAGAGATAGGTCATTTCGGCCCAACTTGGTCATAATAGGTCCATTTCCCATTAATTATCTATAAATATGGGATTTTTTAAACAATTTCAAAATCCGAGATTTTTTACAATTTTTTTAAAAAATTACTACAAAAAAATCAAATTTCTTAATATAAAAAGTTATGACAATTTCGGCCCAAATTAGTCATAGTAGGTCCATTTCCCATTAACTATCCGCAAGTCCATTTCCCAGTAGATTATCTGTACAACGCACAGTGACATTGGGCTTCAATGTGCCGTTAATCCACTATGTTCAGCCCACATTTACTTGGACCTGGCCCGATATTAGGCCCATAAAGTTCCATACCAAATAGAAGCCATCCTATCCTGTTAAGCCCAGTCAAGGGTCACTAAGCGTGTACGTTTGTTCCTTGACAGGATTAGTCATTGTACAATGTACTTGCTTTGTTCGAGTTTTGTGTGTACTTTTAGTTTTGTTATTTCAATTAGCCCCCAAAAAAAAAGTTGTGTTATTTGACTTTCGACATTTTTTTTTAGTACCAAATTGTTCGCTTTATTTAATTTTAATTTATTTTTCTTCTCCGAAAAAAGGCTAAAAGAATAAGAAAATGTATTTAGTCAAACCCAAACTCACATATGACTCCTGCCGGTTTGCTCTCTCCATTTTAGCATAGTTCAAGAGAGACACCACCTTTTAATTATTTTTTTTTCAACCTTTTTATTTCACAATGCAATTAATTTAGGACTAATTACATTTTAATTATTTTTTTCTCTTGCATTTATCTCTTCTACTTTGCATTTGTCGTTTTGCATCTATCATTTGATTGATCTATATAAATAATATAAATTTATCTCACTTTCAAAATAACTCAAACAATCCAAATGTTAAATGCAAAGGGAATGCTAAATGCATTATTTTTTAGGTTCTTTTAATTTTATTATTTGATAGGTGGATAATATGATACATTATTATATTACTAAAATATAAATTAGGTAATAGAATTCATGTATAAAACAATTTTAAAAAGTGCATTTAATATTTCTGTAAACGCAAATTGTTATAATTATTCCTTTACTTTATTTCACGAATGGACGACATCAAAATTACATATCAAATATTCCCTACTTGAAAAAAAAAAAGTATATTTATGCGTCTCATGCTTTATTTATATTATTATTATTATTATTAGAACTTAGAAAATGCATTGTATACATGGTGTTTGAGGTAATGTATCTTTGGGCAATTTTCAAGAATGAAAAGTTTGCCCATACTGCCATACTAGCTGAAAGACCCCATCGGCCCCATATGGATTCTAACGGCTCTATAACCTGTAGCTACTGCAAATCTGCAACTACAGCATGAAGTACTGCAACCTGTCACATTCATAAATGTAATTCTCTTGCTTTCCGGTACACTTAGCACACATGAATTCTACGAATCTGGATTTTTTTTTTTAAAAAAAATTTTCTTACTGGGTTATTTAGTTAGAACTATTTTCTCTTTATTTCTGTAGCTAGGGTGCAGTGTGATGAAAATTACAAGGATTTATAAAATAAAACACTTTAATAGTGCATTTTGAGAAATAAATCTCTTTTATAACTGAACAATGCTCGACAGTAAAAGTTTTTTTACTTTTAGAAGGTGATCTTATTTCCCAAAACACACGGTTATTTTCCTTAATTTTCCAAATTACATATTACAAGCCAATTTATTGATATTTTTTTTTTTTTTTTCAGAATTGTCAATAATAAATTATTCTAAATGTTAATTAAGCTATATTAAATTTGTATTGGCAGCTTAAATGGTTTGTCATTTCAATTATTGTTACAATTCGCAAACGTGGCCAAATTTCGAATACAATATCTATATACATAATTTATAAATTTATTTGACGGGAGAGAAGATCTGCAAATATCTTGAGGGGCCAAGTAATCCCAAAAGCTTCAAGTCTTAAAATCCGATGTCGTTTCTTTTAACAATCGATTAGTACTTGGAATTGAGCAACGTTAAAAATTAGATATAACACTGAACGATTTTATCCAGCTTTTACAAATAATCTGCACGCAGATCTTCAGCTTACAGAACCATGTTCTAGTGCCTCAGGAAGATGTATACAATGGAAGCAAAATTCCAAACTCGTTATGGCCACCGCTGAGATAAGATATTATATACAAGATACAAATATGTCAAAGCTTTCAAACGGTTTCTGTTTTCGTTGTTTGAAAATTCCAAAGGGAATAACTTATAACTTATTTTCAACCTGGAAATTTTGGAATATAAGCATATTTGTCTGATGATACCATTAGATGAAGGTCGTCATATCCCAAAAAAAACATGTATTCCCAAAACCTAGGAATTATTTGTAATTGACATTCTCATATGGAAGTCAAATTGCACTATATAGCTTCCACACGGAAAAGTTTCTCTCAGCCGCAAAATTTTGGGAAAATACGCATATATTTCGGATTATACTAGTAGATAAAGGTTGTCGTAGTTTCCAAAATGAAAAATATTTTTTAGAACAAAAAGGGATGGAATATTTAGAACTATTATGCATAATGAATACCCAAAGTTGGAGCAACGTGTGCTTAAGGTCTAGCCACCAACAAAATTTAATTTGGTACACCAATATAAGATATTAGATTAATTTATTTAATAGCTGTAAAAGTATTGATCGTACCGAATAGAACATCACAAAGCTGGAGTTCTAAAATTATCACGTCAAGAAGCGCTATCTACAATGGATTATCCACTAATATAACAATATCCCTTTGAACACCTAATGTTGTGATCAAACTAGAATGATAAAGTTATCATTCATGGTCAATAACTGAAGCTAATTTTTCATTGTGGTTAGTCTATAAATTTCACGTTGTTTTCATCGTAACAAATGAGTAGGATATGAGACTATTATTATTATTATTATATATATATATATATAAAGAGTAGGATACGAGACGTTTAATGGTCAGGCAAGTTAGCATTAAGAAGAAATATTATACGAATAAATGTATATCTACATAATCAGGATTGTCCATCACGTGAGACCCACGAAAGTCACAACGTCGTCTTGTGTATACTTTTTTTTAGGTGAAAGGCAAGTGGTTTTGGTAGCTGAGAAGTCCTAATTAATATTGGTGCCTTTTTCCTCCTCACACGTACGTAACTATAAGTAATTAACACAAAATTTCCTCAGTTGATATAAAAGAAGTGTGACAAAAGAAGTATCTAACAACACGTACTTGGTAATTCTCATTGGGACAAGACAATGATGCATGTGGTCCTTACTCCTAAGGGTTACATATTTTTCGTCCACGTGGATGTCAACCAAAACCACAAACATTTTTCTAACAACATTAATACGTGCATGTGATATCTGATAAGGACTTCCGCTATTACTTATCACCAATAATAGACCTAAATAATTAAATCGGACTTGGCATAAATAAATGTCATATACTAAATCAACATTATCAAATTAAAAACATTTATATACTTAATGATCTAAAATGAATATAACGAAAATATGAAGTTACAAAACTGGAAAATTCTGTGTAAAGCTATAAAAGGTATAATCTACTAAAGTGAACATCTTTTGACCGAATCATGAGACCTTAAAAAAAATAATAATAATACTAATAAGACTTTTTAATACAAAATTATTCAAAACAAATTAATAAAATTATCCTTGAACTCAATTTTTTGGAGTAAAATCTTATAATATTCTCCTAATATTAGTTCTGTTAGAAACGAAAAGAGTTTCCATAATTTTTTTTAGGTCAAATTCTCATTCTTAAATTTTTATTTCACATTAATCTCTTTTAATCTTTTCTGTTTAATACTGCTATTGTAATATTACGTAATGCTGTTGAAATATTACGTAAATCTAGATTAAAAAGAAATGTCAATTTATAGTTTTATCTTATAAGGTTAAAGCAGAAGATTGGTCAATTTTTTTTTTTATAAAAAAATTCATTTTCTTTTAAATGTTACTATTCGTAATTAAATTAAAGAAATATTTTTTAATGAAGATTTATTTTACTTCATAATCAAAATCAAGTCTCAAAATAGAAATTAAATTCATACACTTCATAGAAATAAAATCACACTCATTTTTGGTCAAATAATTAAGTACTTAAAAGTAAGAACATAAAATTGCTTAAAACATTTTATTGTCATTTGGGATTCCGCCACCGCCAACCAACCTCCAGTAAGAATTATTGTTCATTTAGAAAATTTAAATGCATAGAATGAGTTTGCACCCGGTAAGTAAATCTCATGCATGCAATGAATGTCATGTCACATGAATAGTACATTTTTGGAACCATAGCTATGTATCCTTTTTTTTTTTTTCTTGAAACATTTTCTTCATAAATATTTTCATTTTATAAACTTTTTATATTTGAGCTCAACATGGTGTAATACCAAATCTATCAAAAGTGATGGGCTATAAAGATAGTGTTATGACAAGCATATGTAGCCCTATAGCTATTCGGATCACATATAGCTATCGTACTACAATGACCAGTATTATAGTTTAAACTTTTGTTATTAACATAATGACTGTAGATAAATCAGTCAGTTGTCCAGATTCTTTTCAAGAACTTGATATACACTTATAAAAAATATTTTTGTTAAAACATGATTTTGGATACATAGTATTTTAAAAAAATTAATTTCATTGAAAATTATATTTTTTTTCGTGCAATTATGTATGCATATGTTCATGACATATTCACATACTTAATGCAACTATTATTGCAGAACATATAACAACATATTAGTATAATCACAATTACATCATAAATAGCACATAACTTTTCATATAAACACATAGGATGAGATTTACTTACCTTCGGTTCTTACAAAATTTTATTTGTGCTTGTAGTGAAATTTCACATACTCGACTTTATTGTAATCAAGTGCCTCTTTTTATCCCCTTTTTTTATTAATATTTATGTAATAATATTCATTATATACATTAATACATGCTACTAGAAACATATTAATATGTCTTTAAAAAAATACTCATATTATACAACTATAAATTCATATTTCATAATATATGTAACTAAAAACTATAAAAATTTCAACAAATAATGTATACTTAAAGCATTTTAGATTCTAGTATAAAACTCCATTTATTTTGAAATTTTACAGATAATATTATATCATAAAAATAAAGTTATTGAAAATTATTTACAATTTTTTTTTATAAGTTTTGGCATATTTTTACTAATTTCTAACCTATAAATTGAAATTTGATAAAAACTATTAAAGTACCAAACTATTCTTGAATTTTATAGAATTATTTCTATATACCCAAAAATTTTAATATTTTAAGAAAACATATCTAATACATTTTTACACATAGAAAATTCAAAATTATACTATTATATAGCACATATAATTCTTAAAATTATATCTTAAAATTCATGACAGTACTTAACTTACAAAACTATATGCTATTTCAAAAATCATAATTAATTATAAATATTTCCAAAAATTCTAAAAATATTTGAGTCTTTTATGACATAAATTTTAGTATTTAATAAAATTTTTAAGCCTAAATAAAATCAATAGAGTAAGATTTTAACAATATTATCTTGGATAAACAAAAATATCAGATTTACTGGTTACAAAGACAATATATAAAGAAAATTTAATAATGATTAGAAATAAGATCATGACGTCACAAAACTTTCCAGAATATGAATTAACATATATATGAATATATTTTTAAATTTTTCAACTCAAATTAAAAATGTTTGCCCTCTAAAATCCAAGAACAAACTTGATAAAATTTATTTTTTCAGCTTTTCTTAGGTGACAACTAATATGTATAAAAAGAGTTCTATAAAATCATAGGAGTAAGATAAAAATATAAAACTTTTCAGAAATTAAATAGACATATAGAAAGACTTCTCATAAAAATTTCAGACATTAACAAAATTTTTAACTCCAAATATCATAGATTGAATTTGAACCTAAATGTAGTAAAATATACTAATGTTGAAAGACTAAGAATTCTAAGAATTACCTTTTTCGACTAAGAATTCTAAGAATTACCTTTTTCTTGAATATTGAAGAAAACTTTAGAGAACTTCTTAAAATCTTTATAAACTACCACAATTATGAGAAAAAGAAAGACAGAGAGAAATATAGGAGGAAAGTAGATTGTAGTCACAAGATAGTGCCCTATTTATAGGCTTATTATGAACATAAAATATACTTAAAATATATATATATATAGTTAATAATAATTACACCACTTACTTAACTTTATCTTTTTTTTATTTGTTATCTTTTGATCTTGAAATTAATTAATTTCTACTATGTTCTTCCACTTTTAAAAGCAGTACAATATTTAATAACAGCATGTGGACAAAATCATTTTTGCATTTGGTATCCATTTAATCAATATAATGAATGTACCTTTCAAATAGTTAATGTATTAAACCATACCATTTTTAAATTTTTCAAAATTTATTTTGTTTTCTAATATTATTAATTAATTTCTTTCACTTTAATAGCTAGTGGGATATAAACTCATAACATATTTTGCCAACTCCACCATTAACAAAGTAATAGTATACAAATGATAAAAATAGTCTTAATATAATTTATTACCAACTTAGCAAAAGTTGTCAATTATTCTTTTTTTTTTTTAAAGTTACTTTATTAAATCATACATATATATAATACATATAATACTTAATCTATAATTTGGGCTAAAATTATTAGAAATTTTTAATTTGGGCTTTCTTGTATCAAGATAAGTAATTATTAGGCTTAAGCATTTAGAGTCCAAATACAAACAAGCCATATATTAACAACTTCAATTTAGATTCTCCTATTAGGCCAAATTTAGAGCCTAATAGCAAACATAATTAATTAAGTCCATACCATATTAATCATGGTAGTAGTTATATATATCATATTATATATCTAATCAAACTTAAATACATAAATATATACTAATTATTCTATTATCATATATTTGAAAAAGAAAATCAATATTACTTATTAATTTAACATAATAAGAGGTTAATATTAAAATTAATCAAACACTCAATATATTAATCAATAATTATATGTATAAATTTGGAAATGTATATCTTTTTCTTTTTATTAGGCACACGTAGCTAAACTTGGCTTTTATATGTGTATTCCACTGCAACCATCTCCATAAAATTCATTAGTGTATAACTATTTAATTTATGTGATTAAATAATTTAAATAAGTATAGTCAAATCTTAGTTTAAGTAACAAATTTAATATTACAGTTGCTCATTATCACTTGCCTAAAATATGCACATCTCAACATGAGTAAAATTAGAAACAAATGAAAATTATTATTTAATAAAAAAATAGTTGGGTTATTATTTTCGTTCAAGATGAATGTAACAAATTACGAAATTTTATATGATTTTAATATAGATCTACTTTGATCCAAGTAGTAATATATATAGAAGATAGGTATATAAATATATTATCAATTTTATGGGACATGTATTTCCAGCTTTATGTTTTGTTGTTCCAATTTTATAGGATAGAAAAGATTAAAAGAAATTAATTTGAAACAAAAATACAAGAATAAGGATCTAAAAACTACAAATAAAATAATAGAAACTTGATTGTAAAAGAAATTAACAAAACACCTTTCTTTTTTAATATAACTAATATTATGGATTTTATTCAAAAAAAAATATTGAGTTTAAAATTAATGTGACTAAATTATTTTGAATTCAAAGTTTTTTGTATTAAAAAGCCTAATAATAAAAGAAGAAAAAACTGCGTACTTGCATTATGGGCAGGTATTAAAGTATCTCACAAAAATACTAGCAAAGTATTTTAAATTTCCTATACCATATCAACATATATGATTTTTGTAATTTCTCTACCTAATGATATTCACAAGAACAGTTGTCTTCCAGTTACTGGTTAATAATGCATCTTTTAACATTTTGGCTAGAACATATATTATTTATTCTATATCCGTATATTTAATTTTTAATTATATATGTCCAAAAAGTTGCAGATGTAATAATTCGAGATAATCCTTTCACAAAAGAAGAATTCGAGATAATTATTACCGGGGGGACGGCCATGAAAGTGACACGAACTAGGAAATGCGTTATTTCTTTTCAATAACTTCCATTGTTAAAAAAAAAACCTAAGTATGTGACAAAGTGTATGATCAAGACAATTTTGATTTCGTGGAATTCCACGAATAATTGATATGGAATATTATTGCTAGCAATAAAGTGATCGTTTCAAGTGGGAGAAAAGAAAACAAACAAATTTCTTATGAAGGAAGACAGACTACCATTTAAAAAGGGTAAAAAAAAAGCTAATAACAATAACATATTCTAATGGGAGAGGTGATTCTCCACTAGCTAAAGTACTCGTCATCTACTCGTACAACAACCTGATTCAATCACATGCACCTTCGTATTATACACATATGATTTTTTTTCATACGGAGCGAGGAAAAATAAATTAAAAAAAAAAAAGAAGATACATTAAATCAGAAGGGGCATAAATTTAATCTCTTAAGACAAAGAAACAAAAAGAGAAATAAAATCAATGAAACTGATAATTAGCCTCCGCAATTCAATCGACGTAAACGAAAGATGAAATAAAAAATGGATCAAACCACCATCAAGTGGGACAAATAAAGAAAAAAGCACGAGAAGCTAAAGAATCGGTTACACGATTATCCTCACGATAGATATGAGTGATCAGAAAATTTATATTGACAATGTACCCTAATTCTCTACACCAAGCTAATCTCCAATGGAAAGAAACTTTAAAGGAACATGCCAAAAGAAAAGAAATGATATAAATTGAATCACTCTCTAACTAGAGACACTTCCATCTATATTTCCAAATGAAATCAATCGTATGAATCGCCTCTATCAATTCTGCCTCAAAAGCGTAATCAATTTTTAAAGAAATAGAGAAACATCCTTGAACAAACTCTTTATGAATCCGAAATACCCCTGAATATCCAAAAGGACCCGATGAGCCCTAAGCAGAACCGTCAGTATTGACCTTGACCCAAGATAGAGAAGGAGGTCTCCATATAACTTCAATAATGATTGGTGCCTTTTGAGACCTTCCTTTGACCCCGAGCTTTCGTAAAATTAAGAAATCAGTCATAAAGTTAGACATAGAGCTAGAAATCAGAGACTCGGCCTCTCTAATAAACCATCATAGAAGAACAAATGCTAAAGATATATATGACTTTTAATCTTTAAATATTACTAAATTCCAAAGATGCCATATAATCCAAAAAACAAAGACCAAATCAACTTTCTAAAAATCTTGAAGTTGTGGGCTAAACGAGCAAAATTCAGCTTTATCCTAAAGATCCCTCATAGAATCCTCTAGAAAGACTGGCGTACGAAATAAAGAGGACATAGTCAACCAAAGCTGCACAACAAAAGGACAATCAACAAAAAAATATGACGAGTCCTCGACCGAGGAATGATAGAAATAACAATAAGATAGAAGATAGAAGATGGAAGTCTCGCTTCATCAAGGAAGAAGCAATAGGAAACTGATCATGAAGAGTTCTCTAAAGTAAAACCGACCATGAAGAAGAGATAAAGAAAGACCAAATATGCTTTTCTCAAGAGCAAATAACTGGAGAATTAGAAAGAGAAATATAAGTATCGGAATAGGTGACACTACCATCTAAAGAACACATGCAGAAAAAAGAATCTTGGCCATCTAAAATCACTATTGACTTAATAATATCAGCTATTCACTAAAAATAATTTGTAAAAGTAGAAGGAAGAGACCAACCTGAATCTGTTAAAAAATCTCCAATCAAACTCGCTAAAGAAGGATCAAGAAATAAAGTAGAAGATACCAAACTAAATAGAAGGGAACCAACCAATTATCAGTTCAAAATTTGACTTTAAAGCATCTTCCGACCAGCCAACGAGATCTTTCATAAAGATCTTGACACAAAGGGCGAAGCCCAGCCTAAATAAAAGATTTAATTTGATATCTAAAATCCCTATTACTCCTAAAGAAGTATGCTCGAAGATGAGAAAATAAATAAGAATTAACAGTCATCACTCTTTAAGCGAACTTTTTGAGAAGGACTTTATTAAGCAAGAATAAGTCACAAAGACCTAAACCACCATCCTCTTTATGCCAACAATATTTCTTCCACGAGACTTAGACCAACTTCTTTTAGAGAATAGAACTCGACCAAATAAAATTCCGAATTGCCTTTGTGATTTTACTTAGCAATGAACTGAGCCATCTATAAATCTGAAACGAATGAAGAAGTGAACTATAGATCACAGAACTAACGAGAGTAACTCTACTAGAGAAGGAGAAAGATAATCACATCCAACAACGAAATTGAGCTAATAAACTATCCATCCAAGGAATCAACCATCGCTGACGAGGAGCTCCTACAAATAAAGGAACTCCTAAGTAGTGCATTGACTCTTCACCTCGCTTCACACAACAAATAGAAAGTAAATCCCTAATTCTGGCAGGGGAAATTACCTTACCAAAATAGATATTAGATTTCTCCTAATTAACCTTATAATATTACGTAAATCTAGATTAAAAGAAATGTTAGTTTATAATTTTATCTTATAAGGTTAAAGCGGAAGATTGGTCAAATTTTTTTTTTTTGAAAATTTCAATTTCTTTTAAACATTATTATCCATAATTAAATGAAAGAAATACTTTTTAATGAAGATTTATTTTACTTCATAATTGAAATTAAGTCTCGAAATAGAAATTAAATTCACACACTTCATAAAAATAAAACCACACTCAATTTCGGTCAAATAATTAAATATTTGAAAGTAAGAACATAAAATTATTTAAAATATTTTATTACCATTTGGGATTCCACTACTGCCAACTAACCTCTAATAGGAATTATTGTTTATCTGAAAAATTTAAATGAATAGAATGAGCTTGTGCTTAGTAAGTAAATCTCATGTATGCAATAAATATCATGTCATATGAATAGTACACTTTTGGAACCATAATTATGTATCCTTTTTTTTTCGTGTCATGATGCATGCACATGTTCATGACATATTACATATTTAATGCAACTATTATTGCAGAATATATAATAACATATTAGTATAATCACAATTACAATACAAATAACACATAACTTTTCATATAAATATATAGGGTGAGATTTGCTTACCTTAGGTTCTTACAAAATTTTATTTGTACTTATAGTGAAATTCTACACACTTGACCTTATTTTAACCACGTGCCTCTTTTTATCTTTTTTTTTAATTATTAATATTCATGAAATAATATTCATTATATATAATAATACGTGCTACTAGAAACATATTTATATATCTTTAAAAAAATACTCTTATCATACACCTATAAAATCATATTTCATAACATATATAACTAAAAATTGTAAAAATTTTAACAAGCAATGTATAATAAAACTTTTAGATTCTAGTACAAAACTCTATTTATTTTGAAATTTTATAAATAATATTATAACATAAAAATAAAGTTATAGAAAATTATTTAGAATTTTTTTAAATAAGTTTTAGCATGATTTTACTAATTTCTAATTTATAAACTAAAATTTGATAAAAACTATTAAAGCACCAAACTATTCTTGAATTTTATAGAATTACTTCTATATACCTAAAATCTTGATATTTTAAGAGAACATTTCTAACATATTTTTACACATAGAGAAAAATTAGGGATTCAAAATTATACTATTACATAATACATATAATTCTTAAAATTATATCTTAAAATTCATGACAGCACCTAACTTACAAAACCATATGCTATTTCGAAAATCATAATTAATTATAAATATTTCCAAAAATTCTAAAAAATTTTTGAGTCTATTATGATGTATATATACATATTAGTATCTAATAAAATTTTTAAACATAAATAAAATCAATAGGATAAGATTTTAATATTATTATCTTGGATAAACAAAAATATCAGTTTTACCAGTTACAAAGAGAATATATAAAGAAAATTAAAAATAATTAGAAATAAAGTCATGACATCACAAAACTTTCGAAAATATGAGTTAACATATATATAAATATGTTTTAAAATTTTTCAACTCAAATTAAAAACGTTTACTCTCTAAAATCATAGAATAAACTCGATAAAATTTATTTTTCAGCTTTTCTTAGGTGACAACCAACATGTATAAAATAGTTCTATAAATCATAAGAATAAAATATGAATGTAAAACTTTTCAGAAATTAAATAGATATATAGAAAGACTTCTCATAAAAATTCATACATTAACAAAATTTTTAATTCCAAATATCATATAATGAATTTGGACCTAAGTGTAGTAAAATATACTAATGTTGAAAGACTAAGAGTTTTAAGAGGTACTCTTTTTTTGAATTTTGAAAAAAAATTTAGAGAACTTCTTGAAATCTTTATAAACTACCACAATTATGAGAGAAAGAGAGGTAGAGAGAAATATAGGAGATAATGCCCTATTTAGAGGCTTATTGTGAACATAAAATATACTTAAAATAAATATATTTTTAAAATTAATAATAATTATACCACTTACTTAACTTTATTCTCTTTTTTTTATTTGTTATTTTTTGATCATGAAATTAATTAATTTCCACTATGCTCTTCTACTTATAAAAGTAGTATAATATTTAATAACAATCTGTGGATACATAATATATAGACAATATTATCTTTACATTTAGTATCTATTTAGTTAATAGAATGAATATACCTTTCAAATAGTTAATGTATTATACCATACTATCTTTANGTTTTCTTGTATCAAGATAAGTGATTAATAGGCTAAAATATTTAGAGTCCAAATACAAACAAGCCATATTAACAACTTCAATTTGGATTCTCCTATTGGGCCAAATTTAGAGCTTAATACCAAATACAATTAATTAAGTCCATACCATATTAATAATGGTAGTAGTCATATATGCCCTATCATATATCTAATCAAACTTAAATACATAAATATATATTAACTAGTCTATTATCATATATTTGAAAAAGAAAAACAATATTACTTATTAATTTAACATATTAACAGGTTAATATTAAAATTAATTAATCAAATACTTAACACATTAAACAATAATTATATGCTTGAAATGCATATATTTTTTTTCTTTTTATTAGACACACGTGGTTAAACTTGACTTTCATGTGTGTATTCCACTACAACCATCTCCACAAAATTTGTTAGTGCATAACTATTTAATTTAAGTGATTAAATAATTTAAATAAATCTAGTAAAATTTTACGCTAAGTAACAAACTTGATATTACAATTTCCTACCATCTTAAAATAATTTCATCCTCAAAATTATAACTTACCAAATAGGTTCGGATATTTAGCTTTAATCTCATCTTCAAGTTCCTAAGTAGTCTCTTCCATTACATGATTTCTCCAAAGGTTCGTGACCAACTTAATCTTCTTGTTATAAAGTTCTTTCTCTTCTTTTTCTAAGATTCAAATAGGAACTTCTTCATATGTAAGGTCTTTTTGCAATTGGAGGGGTTCGTAGTCTAAGACATGTGATGGATCAGCCAAATATTTTCTTAGCATAGAGACATAAAAAACATTATGTACTTCGGAAAGTCTTGGCAGTAGTGCCAATCTATATGCCAAATCCTCAACTCGTTCCAAAATCTCGAAAGGTCCAATGTAATGTGGACTTAATTTTCCCTTTATGCTAAACCTTATAACCCTTTTCATTTATGCAACCTTCAGAAATACCATGTCTCCAACTGAAAATTCTAAGTTCTTTTGTCTTTTATCGGCATAACTCTTTTGACGACTCTGGGTTGTTTTCATCTTTGTCCTGATTTTTTCTACAACATCTGTTATTTGTTGTACAATTTCTGGGCCAAAAAGTTTTCTTTCACAACTTTATGCCAGTGAATTAGAGATCAACACTTTCTACTATAGTGAATATCATTAAACCATCTTTTTTTCTTAACAAAGAGTACTAGAGCTCTTCATAGTGAATAACTAGGCCTGATGGACTTCTTATCCAGAGGGTCTTAGAGTTGCTCTTTAAGTTCTTTCAATTCAATTGGAGCGATACGATAAGGTGTCTTGGAAATAATATAGTGCCAAGAACTACGTCTATTATGAACTTGATCTCACGATCTAGAGATAGTCCAGGTAAGTCTTCGGGAAAAATATCTATAAAGTCTTGAATAATTGGTACCTGGTCTATTGTAATCTCTTATTTTGATACTTTAATTACTAATGCTAGGAAACTAACACAACCTTTGTTTAGAATGTGTTGAGCCTTCATTACAGTAACAATTCTAGGTAAGTCTTCGGGAACTATGTCTATTATGAACTCGATCTCACAATCTAGAGGTAACCTAGGTAAGTCTTCAGGAAAAATATCTATAAAGTCTTAAATAACTAGTACTTGGTTTATTACAATCTCTTCCTTTAATACTTTAATTACTGATGCTAGGAAACCAATACAACCTTTGTTTAGAATGTGTTGAGCCTTCATTGCAGTAATATTAGGTATGCAAGGTATATTCCTAACTCCGAGGAATGAAAAACTTTATCCAGTCAGCGACTAGAACCTTACTTCCTTTTTACTATAATCAATCATTGCATGGTTCGCATTAAACAAATCCATGTCAAGAATTATATCAAAATCACTAATGTAAAGAAAAATGAGATCGACCAAAATTTCTCGTCTATTAATTAGGATTTTACATCCTTTAAGTTTACAACTAGAGTTTAAAATGATTCCTGATGGTGTTGAAACACTAACCTACCTATCTAAATGTTCTAGCACAATTTCTAATTGTTTTGCAAAAGATAAGTTGACAAATGAATGGGTAGCATAACAATCAATCAAAACAAAGGTAGGAATACTAGAAACAATCATGGTACCTATTATAACACTCGAAAAAGTGTTAGTCTCTTTATATATCATAGCATAAGTACGCCCTTGCATTTTCTTCTGCTGATGGTTGTCACTAGTGGTTAGGTTTTCGTTGCAATCTTTGATAAAATGTCCTAGCTTGTCATATTTAAAGCACAAGTTAGAACCCGTGCGACATTGGTCTGAGTGATCCTTTTTGCACTTCTCGCAAGTTGTCGTTGCTCTCTTATTATTGTTGCCAACTTTGCCACCTCCATTGTTGTTTGATTTCCATTTTGATTGTTTTTGTTCTATGGTTTTCCTTTTTGATATCCACTTGCTTTGTGAATTTCTGGCTAACTGGGCTTTTCATCATCTTCAGCTAAAATTTGATCTCGATCTAGAACTTCAGCATAGTTAGTTTTTCAGAACTTTGATTGAACGCCTTAAGCAAGGTTTCAATCCCATCTCGAATTTCCTCACCTTACGCTCCTCAGTTTCCACTAAGTGTGGTGCAAATCAAGATAGTTGTTCAAGTCGTCATTCATACTATGAAACAGTCACGGATCGTTGCACTAAATTGATTGACTCTACCTCTTTAGCTTGCCTCACAGAATATCGGAAATACTTCTCAAAGAATATTTCCTTGAAATAGGTCCAAGTAATAGGGCTGGCTTGAATATTATGGATACGATCAATTATCTCCCACCAGTGTACTGCTGCATCTTTCATCATGAAGATAGCATACTCAATTCGTTGTTGATCAGTATATGTCAACAAACAAAAAATATGTTCCAGTATCTTGATCCAACCTTCTGCGACCAGAGGATTCAGTAACTCCTTCAAAACACGAAAGTTTCATCCTCTTAAACTACTTATAAATTGGGAGTGAGACTCCACCAGTTGGAGGAGGTTGAGCATTTTGCGCTTGTGGTTATTATTGGCACTGCATAACTTGATTAACAGAATTTGTTATGAGTTGCACCAAGTTTTCCATATTTGTACATTAATAGTTTGATTCCTAGCTTGGCCTTGGGACTGATCACCTATTCCCTTAGCAGAGGCTTGTTGTGGCAGCATTTAAACGTAAGAGACTAGCCTAAGACTTTTGTATTAACATTCTAAAGTACATTAACACATATATGCACCTAAAGAAATCAATAAGCAATTACATTTAATCTTTTTCTCTTACCAGTTCGCTGAAGTGAGGTCCCTATGGCATAAAGTGAATTTTTGTTTTTGGTTTTTTTTTTTTAAAAGAAGTCTACATAAACGACTAAGTACTCGCTCTGATACCAATTGTAACATTATGTCAATCTAAATTAAATAGAAATACCAATTTATAGTTTTGTCTTATAAGGTTAAAGTGGAAGATCGATCAATTTTTTTAAAATTTCATTTTGTTTTAATGAAGTAAAATAAATATTTCGATGAAGCTTGAAAAAAAATAAGAATATCATCCAAATATAAAAAATAGGTCAAGCACTCTTACCACGAGGTGGAGTGATAAAATCAATAGCTCTTATACTAAAAAGATAAGTCAACTATGATTCAAAAAGTCCTTTATAAGGCAAAAAAAGATAGAGGAGAGAGGATCACCTTGCCCAAACTCACGAGAGCATGAAATGTAACCATGAAGGGCCCTATCTAGAAGGACTAAAATATGGACAGAACTAAAGGTGACCGAGACCCAAGCAGTGAAGGTATGCGAAAAACTAAAAGACCTAAGGACCTCCAGAATAAAGGATCAACGAATAGAGTCAAAAGCCTTACGAATGTTGATCTTAATAGCAACATGGCCATTGAAAACCGAATTGCTTAAAGAGTTAAGACACTCAGAGGCTCTCAAAATACAATCACCCATTTGCCTGCCTTGTACAAACCCAAATTGATTCGAAGCGATAATTCTAGAACTAATAGGTTCTAGCCTAGTAGTAAGAATCTTAGTGATGACCTTGAAGGAGAAATTTCCTAAAGCAATAAGCCGAAATTGTTCAATCTTAGTTACATCTGTAACCTTAAGGATATGGACTATAAAATTAGAATTAACACCAGGGAACATCTTACCAGTACGAAAAAATTTATGGATTGCCAAGACAAAATCATTACCCATAATAAGCCAGTAACTATGAAAAAATCTCCTAGTGTAGCCATCTGGGCCAAGCGCACTAGAAGGATCCATATAAAAAATAATGTTTCTAATTTTTTACTCAAGAGGAAGACTCATCAAGTAAGCATTATCGTGATCAGTAACCAAAGTGGGAATGTGCTCTCGAATAATGGCGAAGTAAATTGGTGAATGATTCGGTTCAGAAAATAAAGAAACATAAAAATCAACAGCATAAGCTGTAATATGATCCGGATTAGTCACAATCTCGTCGTTGATAATTAAAGAAGACAAAGGCTTATTAACTTTACGTTTCTTAAGGGTCACATAGTAAAAATATGAGTTATGATCTGCTCCTTCTAACCAATGAATACGACACTTATCTCTCAAAAAAGAATCATACAAAGTTAAAGCATTATCTAGAGCAGCCAAAACATTAGTCTCTTCTGGAAAGATCTTCTCAGAAAAACAATTTATTTGTACCCTATTCTGAATTTTCATAACCCTATCCATAGGCATGGTATCTCTGGTAGATGGATTACCAAAAACTTCCCAATTCTAAGCCTGAAGAGAAGCTTTGAGGAGTTTGAGTTTTTGCAAAAGACATTAGGTGGGGCAACCAGAAACCTAAGAAGACCATACACTAGAAACCAAATTGGAAAGGGTTGGAGTAATCCACCTAAACATTCTCAAAATGAAAAGTCCGAGGAAGAGGAGCTCTCGAATCCCTTCAAAATAGGAGAAAAGGATAATGATCTGAATACAGACGAGGCAAAGTGCTAGAGACAAATTTGACCAGAGATCAATAAACCCAGATGTACATAAAGCTCTGTTTATAAGAGAGAGAATGAGACTTTTTGCTCCTATACCAATCCTAGTGTAGAAAACACCCCTAGTATCCAAATCAATAAAAGTAGAAGCATGTAAAAAGCTGGCAAAAGTTAACACAAAAGATGGAGTATGTAGTACCCATTGTTTCATGAGAGCCCAGAACAACATTAAAATCACCCAAAACACATCAAATAGGAAAAACCATGTCCAAAAGACAACTCCAAAGCTCCCTCCTAGAAGAAGAAGGGGAAGCACCATAAACAAAGGAATAATGAATTGTTATCATACCCACCATAACCTCAAGAGAGACATGTTGAGAGTGATTATAAATGACCAGCGGACTTTGAATTCTAATCGAAGCAAAACCTCAAATAGTAGGAGTGTCCACTTTATTAGTATAAACCAAAGATAATCCAAGACTAGTCCAAAAAAAGTCTGAAATTGTATCAAGAGAACAGAGTGGCTCAACCAAAAACACCAAATCCGATTTATAACGAAGACAAAAGTCTCTAATAACTAATTGGGTACTCCTATTAAAAATACCTCTATATTTCCAATAAATCACCTTCTTTTAGAGACAAGCTGTTGTGCAACCCGAAGGGGTAACGTCGGAGTCAAAAACCTAGTCCTTTTAGATGTTGCTCCTATCCCACTGGAATCATTAGACACTCATGAAAAGAGTCATTCACATCATTTTGACTAAAAAGAGCCATATCAACCATTGCCCCATCTTTCTTGCTATAAATTATATTCATATCAAAGTTTTCTACAATCTTAGAACTAGAGAGTTTTCCTAGAGAATCTAGAGAGTGAATAGAGTTCTTAGAGCTATTAGGACCAGCCATCACCCGAGGAGTTTGAGAAAGCTTATTAGTCTCACTAGTGTCATCAAAGTCCTGAAACTTTTTCTTTCATTTTTCAGGCTGGACCTCATTATTTTTTCCAAGAATATTAACGAGAAGTGAAAGAATTCTTAGTGTGCACCTCTATTGAATTAGTGACTAGTTCTTTAGTAGGAGTAACATTAGATAGAATGACATGAGTAGGAATCTTTGTAGCCTTGGGAGAATTGATAGAAGATCTATAAACTTGTTTACAAATTCTAGAACATCCTCGAGTTATCTTGAATCATCCTCAATAGAAACCCTAATCTTATAGCCACGCCTATAAGAAGAAGAAGCGTAACCAATAGTTTGACATGTAAAACAAAAGTTTGGGAGTTGTTCATATTCCAAAGGGATAAAAAAATAATCATTACTAACTTCTACCATTAGAGAATCTGAAATGGGCTGAGATAAGTCAATATCAATAAAAATCCTTGAAAAATGGCCAAACTCACCCTTAAATGTCATCTCATCAAATCATAAAGGATTTAACGGTCTCAATAAACTCACGGTAATTCATGAAATCGCACCTAAACTTGAGTATTGGTTGAGTTTGAGTATTATGGTTAAAATTAGGATACCAAGGTTGAAGATGTGGTATCCTTAGTTTTAAACTTAAAGAACCCAAACCCCACACTTTTAGTTTTTCCTCCTTCAAAGATAAAAGGATGTGAAAAAATCCTTTACCTAAAGACATGAGACATCATATGAAAGTAAGATGCCATATTGATTGAAGCTTTAGCTTAAGATCAGTAAGTTTCCATGGGGTTTCACCCTTAGATAACAAAATACGTCCTACAAGCGTAAATTAATACAATTCCATGCGTTTTTCAGAACTTACTGATTCACCCATATACAAACATAATTCTCCTTAATACTTGGTCTAAATAGTTCTAGAGCAATAATAGAAGCATGAGGCATGACAATCCCAAAGAGGGGCAAGACCATAGAAGTATTAACATCACGATCCACATATGAGGAGGAGCTTAAAAATTTGAGCATAAGAGGGACCAGCTCTATTACTCTTTCTTTGTCCTAATTCTGGAACTCTAGTACCACGAATATGGCTATTTGAAAGCAAAATAGCCACTGAGCTACTAGAGAGGTTAGCTACCATTAAAGTTTCATTAAATCCTCCAACCACATCTATTTTAGAACTAGATTTAACAAATGAAGAACCACCGGCCATAATTGGACTAAAATTTTTTGAGTGAAAATAAAAAAGATCCTTATGACCAAATACTTCATTAACCATGACTAACCGCAAGGCCAAATGGCCACCATAACATACCCCAATACCCACCAAATAATTAGAGTGTACCATAAGCAAAAAATAACCACAATAAATCTATTGAGAGTCTAATTACCAAAACCACTTCTATCTTTCATAACAATTATAAACTAAAATTTCTAGCTCAAAATTCTATCAAAAATTTCATATTAAAGATCCAAACACCTCACAGGCATTTTATCCAACACATGGTTAATATTCACTTATTACAAGAGGTCCCAAAACTCACACAAATGCAAACAAAAATAGGACCACGAGCTCTAAAAAAGGCAAAAAAAAAAATAAAAAACACAAATGCAAACAAAAATAGGACCACGAGCTCTAAAAAAGGCGAAAAAAAAAAAAAAGATTACACATTTTTGTTGGAGAATTACGAAGCAGATCATGTATGCCCAAAACAAGCATCGAATCGAAACAGGAATTGAGCACACTTGGGACTAGTGAGCAGGGCCTTTACGAGCTGGGTGTCACATGGGGTTGGGGTCTGGGTTCGGACGACCTCGGTGCCTCGCGTAGAGCTTGGTGTACCCAAAAAAGCGAGCTGGGTGGTTCGCGGGGCCTTTGACTGTGACCTTCACGCGAGCCTTGGTATTGCACGAGAAGGGCCGCGGCTCGCCTCGGGGTCACTGGGTCTTGCAAGAACTTTCTTCCGTTGTCCGGGATTCCAGCGCGAGAGTCGATTCCAAGAGAGGCGGTAACTCCTTCAACTCCTCCGAGCTGGCCTAGAGCTACCACGTCTTTGTTCTTCCGTTTCTCCTTAGCTAAATACTCACTGGTGGTCAGCGACAAAGTTCAGATCTGCGGCAACGGCGAAGAGAGCTTTGGTCGTGCACGTCCTTTTGCGAGTTCCTCCGGCAAGCATGGCTTTGAGATTCAAGCGCGAGAGAAAGGATCAAAAGCAGATCTTTATCTGTTGGTGGATTTTGGTATATCATTCACATATGATTAACCATGACACTTAACACAACCAAAAAAATAATAATAATAACTAAATAAAGAGAGAAAAAAAGTAGTATCAATGTATTTGAAGGCCAAGTGCCGAAGATTTCAGACCATCATGAACCGAGAGAAAAAGTCTTAATGTCCGGTGGAGCTGTGATCCGGCCTCCACCGATTACTACAGTAGCATTTGTACCATCACCGAGGCTTTCTTCTCAAATACAGAGGATTTATAATCGATAAACATCAATCAAGTGCATAACATGCTTTAATGATTACTCATTATTAATTAAAAGGTAAAACGGATTTATCAGTTTACCTACTTTCTAAGTTTCATATTTCCCTGGAGTAGTAGCACTGATTTCTTTGATAGAAAATACAAAAGTTTATGATTTGATTCTCCCTTATCATCTTTCTAGGCTTCAGGTTTAATGAAGCATATTATAAACTGGATTCTTTCTTAGTTTTGGATTTGTTTTCAGCACTTTAGACAAGATGTTACATTTATGATGTACTTATGGGGCCCCTGCATCATAGTTCACAGGAATTAGAAAAAGAGAAATTTGTGGATATCGAATTTGCTGAAAATGATTCCCAAAAATAAATTCTAAGAATAGTTGTAATTTTGTGTGGTGTGGTATGAAACTCATATAAATAAAAGAATCTCTTAAAACTAAATTTTACGCAAAACACGAAGAAATAAGAATCTAGTCATAAAACAATATATAGTGAAATACTCAACGGATCACCTCAAAAATTGGAAGACACCGGAAATGAAATATCCATGTTTAAGAAATTAACATCTAAAATTCAAGAATTATTTACTTTTTTTCTTCCTCTTGGATTTTTATTTTTAATAATTAACATAAAATCCGGGTAAAAACTAATAAGTAAACCCGGTAATGGTTTTTAACTTTGGTTTTACTTTCCAATTATCGGAAAATAAATTATTATATGTGATTTACAAGCAGAACAATAATATAAACACCGGCTGAGTTCAAGAGTCCAAGTCAAGGCCAGTAAAAGCATCAGTTCTCAGCTACCGGAGACCGACGCTTCCGGTTGACAAACCAAATCTTCAAGCTTGGGCCTAAGCTTATCTTTCCAAATATGCAAGCCAGGTCCAACCTCTCTTTCCCTTAGTTTAACCTCAACCAAAACCAGTTCCTTCGTTAACCGGTGGACCTCGGCGAGCGCTACGAAATTACCATCATGCCCTTCCAATTTCACCCACCAATCTTCGTTATTCCTCGTCACAGTCAAGCTCTCCTCCTTGGCCACCTCTTCCACTCTATCAACAACTCTCTCCGCCGCTTCTGCCGATACGAATCGGTCCTCGCACTCCGAAATATCGGAGTACTCACTGAACAAACCGGATAGATTAACACCGGACGAGAACGATATTATGTTAAAAGCGTTGAATGAGGTGGTGGTGTTGTTATTATTATTCTCTCCGGTTCCGAAATCTTTCGACCCCAAATCTTCTAAGTGGAATTTTCTCTCTCTGTAACCTCTTTTGAACCAAGGGTCGTTGATGATTTGGTCAACGGTGATCCTCGCCTCGGGATTCGTGTCCAGGAGCCGAGATATGAGCCGTTTCAAGTCGGGTGAGGTCCACTTCGGGAACCGAAACTCTCCCTTGTAAATCTTCCGGTACATCACCATGAGGTTAGCATCGTTGAACGGTAAGTACCCCGACGTGAGGACGAATAGGATGACGCCACATGTCCAGACGTCGACCTTGGCCCCGTCGTAGCCTTTCTTGGCCAGAATCTCCGGCGCCACGTAAGCGGGGGTGCCGCAGAGCGTGTGGAGGAGCCCGTCGGGTCGGATCTGATCCGACACGGCGCTGAGCCCGAAATCCGAGACCTTGAGGTCCCAGTTCTCGTCGAGGAGGAGGTTCTCGGGCTTCAGGTCGCGGTGGAACACGCCCCGGGAGTGGCAGTATCCGACGGCGGAGATCAGCTGGTGGAAGTACCGACGGCTGAGATCCTCGCTGAATCGTCCTTTGGCGACCTTGGTGAAGAGCTCCCCGCCCTTGGCGAACTCCATCACGAAGTAGATCTTCGTCTTGGTGGCCATCACTTCCAGAAGCTTCACGATGTTCGGGTGGTGCAGCCGGCGCATGATAGAGATCTCCCTCTTAACCTGCGCCGTGAACCCGCCCTTCAGCACCTTCGCCTTGCTCACCGCCTTGACCGCCACACTCTGTCCCGTACGGACATTCCTGGCGTGGTAAACCTTCGCGAAGGCTCCCACGCCGAGAAGCTTCCCGAGCTCGTACTTCCCGAACAGGTTTATCTCCGGCGAAGACTGGCCGGCCGTCGGCGGAGCACGGCTGCCGGAATTGGTCCCTATCTCCGGCATCAGCTCAGAAAACAGTTCAGAATCACTACTCCTGAAGCTTCTAGCTTTGAACGCATGGAATCTCTCCCAACGGAGGACCACGCGCTTCAAAATCCTCCGCAAAATTTTCTGCGCAGCTACTTAATTTGATGAAATGAAATAGTAATTTTAACTTTCTCGGGAAACAAACAGAATGAGAGAGAAAGAAACCAAGCAGAGTTAGAAAATAGTCTGTTAATGATCAGCTCCAGTTCGCGTGTAATTTTCTGAGCTCACTTCTGATTCTCGGGAAACAAACAGAGGAAGAGAGAGAAATGAAATTTTGCCGATTAATTTAGGAGAGAGAGTCATCCAAGTTAGCGTAACGGTTGGCACTCTACGCCAACTATAGCTTCTTCTTCGAGACAGGAATACTGGTATTTAAATCCGTCGTTCCCATTGTTTATAAAGTAACGCCGTTTGTTTTTCAACGTGACACGTCACAATATTTCATTTCACTGATTTCGATGTTCTCAGTGTGAGAGTGAGGCCGTTGTAACGGTGGTTATCCACGTGTCTTTTTACAGTTGGGTAACTGATACGATTTGTTTGTCTTTTATTCAACGAAAATGGCAAGCGCATGGGGATAATGTGTGATCCGTGACACTATCGGACTGTTATGAGCCTATCAAGATTGACCACGTTGACAATATGTTCTTGTAATTACAAAAAAAAAACCTTTGACATCTATAAAGTCTGTAGTAGTCCAATGCGCGTTCTTTGCTTTATTTTCCAAGGGCATGTTGAGGAGTATACAAAACTCAAACTTGATAAGATTCTTTCCCGCCGGGTCTCCGGAAAAGATTCCATTTCTTCAGATAAAAAGCAAAATAAATAAACAAAAAATTGTTATATTCTTTTTGTTTATTTTTTTCAAAGAAATAAGTTTTTTTATTTGTGGATAATTGGTTAGCTTAGTGGCATGAATGATTCAGAAATAAGTTAAAGGATAATACTTTTGGTTTAGAAGCAAATAATTTTGAGAATTCTTATGGAACAAGACAAGAAATCAATGTCATGTTTCCAATTAAAAAAAAAAAAGAAAAGAAAAGAGAAGAAAGAATGTCATGTTATAAGAATGCCAAATTTTGATTAGTAAGTTCTACTCAATGTGTCAAGACCTAAATCTCGGACCAGTGGCAGAAAAAAAATTTCAAAAGTAGAAATTCATAATTTATTTTAGAAAATTTTAGAAACTACAATTCTAAAAAAAAAAACGACAGTTTTTGTAAAAATTTACAAAAATAGTTCAAATTATAAATTCTCACAGTTTATGATCACTACTAAACATAAACTGTTAATAATAGTAATAAAACATAAATATGCATCATATCGTCATCACCAGTAAGCATCATAGATAACACATGCTAAATCCAAAATATGAGCCTTAAATATTATTACAAATCCAAGATGAGTATCTAAGTAATTATCAACCACAAAACTAGAATAAATTTCTTCTTGGATTACTCCATCCCAGAGTTGCCCAAGTCGCACTGTAAATCACCTGAGAAAGGAAATAAAGGGGGTGAGCATTCACATGTTCAGTAGGAATTTCAATTACCTTTTTGGTATGAATGCAACTTTTCAAACCTGCATGGTTAGCACCTTTCCAAAATCCATTTATAAAATAAGTTTACAAAATAATCAAAATCATAATCAATCATGTTCATTATTATACATATCATAAATCAACCAAGTACAAGTATATACATGAGCTCTCATCCTCTCATCGCGGTCCTGTAATACCTCTGTAACATAGGTACCCGGCATCCTGACACTACCTGGAGGTGTGTCAGTAAATCTTGTATAGGGGGCTAGATCTCTCACTTATCACTGCAGCAACTCGCCAGTGATCTAAATACTATGATGCTAAAATAGAACTCAAGTACGTGATCCTATGGTAGGTACAACATGTCATACAGTGTGTAATAACCATTCATCAAGTATATTAAGAAATCATGCTTTAATACTCATTTGGTATTATTCTGAAATTTACAGAAAATCGGACAGCATAATGGCTGTATTTTCCCAAAATCAAATTTTTAAACCTACATAAAAACCATACAATCCAATCTCAAAACAATCCAATATATCTTAACAGCTCACAATCTTATCAATTATCCAATCAAACTAATTAAATATATTAAAATCGACAATTTTAAGAAATAGGTCATAATGCACATTTTTATCAACATAAGGATAAAAACTTGGTAATTGAACTCCTACCTCACTAGAATAGTGATGTCACGCCAATGGGTCCTCAAGGTGCCGTTGAACGATTGCTCGGAGGGTCGGGAACTAATTCCAGGCTCTCGATCGCTCACTTATGAAAAATCAACTACTTAACGGAGCTTCGAATCAACAAACAAACCTCTTTACTAAATTCCTAACACCCGAAATAGCTAGATTAGATATATGATTCAACTATTTTGAGTTCGGGCTGACACCGGACCGGTGTCACGCAAAATAAGACAAAATCTAAGCCGTTAGATATGATTTTTCGTGCCGATCACCAAATATAGTCAATATATATATATATGTATATTAAACTTCACCATTTTCCGAGTACATTCTAAAAATGACATCAAAAACAAAATCTAACGGTCGGATCAAAAGTCGAACCTAAGCTCAAAAATATACAAAAATGACAACTTTTAATCTGGGCAAAATGAGATCGTATAATATATACCTTTAGGTTCCTCTCGACGATACGAACCTAAGGAGCCCAAGAACACGACCTGAAACGGCTCGAAATGACACCGAATATTCAAAGTCCTCCGTAGCCCAAAAAGGCATTTCTCGGTGACGAAAGGCTAGGCGGTGGCTGTGGGCAGGCGACACAGCAATTGGTAGTGTGGGGAAGCTCCGCTGGTCATTGGTGGGGCGCGACGATGGCCGATAGTATGTCTCAGTTGGGCTCGGTCTTTCGGCGGCTCGACAAGGAAGAGAGAGCAGAGAGAACGAGCGAGAGACGAGAGTGAGAGTGAGATTAGAGAGAGCGAGAGAGAACGAGCGAGAAAGAGAGAACGAGAGAGACGAGAGTGAGATCGGACAGGAGAGAGAGAGAGAGTGAAAAAAATATATATATCTCTCTTTTTAAAAAAAAAAATTAGTCAAATGACCCTTTTACCCTTGATAAAAATGAGATTTTACACAATGACTCTTTATTGAGTGAAGTATTCAATCACTCTTACGTTGTGTAGGACATTAAAGTTAGATAGTATTTGCCTACTAAATATTATTCAATTATATCGAGAAACATACCTTTATTCCATAAAAACAAAAGAAAAAAGAAATATACATTATTGCGACGACATCTATTGCGATGACATTTTGTATTGCAATATTGAACAAAGATAATGACGGCATGGAAAAGATGCCAAAAATTTCACTGGTTTACCTACTACGACGACATTGTCATCGCTATAGGTGAATTAACTAACTGAATTAAATTTTAAAAAACGTAAAATACAGTGAAAAATAAGGAAATCCAAATTAAAAAACAAAAAAGTGATATTGCAACGACATTATCTTCACAATATCAGTTGATGAAAATAAATAACCGACAATATTTCTCGTTAAAAATTTCATTAAAAATTGAACATAAAGTAAAATGTCGCCATTTCTTCTATTGCGACTACTAGGTACATTATTACGACGACATATGTTGTCACAATAACTTTTCGGATCTTAAAACTTGGTGTCACACTAGTCGCTTCATTTTCATTGTTTCTCCTTTTCTCTCTTCTCTCTCAATCTCAAACCACCCAATCTCACGCACAAACTCCCTCATTTTTTTCATATTTTTTCTCCCTTCACTCTCTTTCTTCTTATTTCCCCATTTTTCTTTTCCCCCTCTCTCTATTTCTCTCTTCACTTCTGACCAAAAATGACTGTCACCCTCCTTCGGTGCCACCGTAGCCCATAACTCCCTCTCTCTCCATTTCAGACTCTCTCATCTCCATTGAAGGTAATTATTTAATAAAGTTTTTAATTTAAAATTATGTTTTTAGAAAATAATATTATTTATAATGTGATACATATTTTTGTAGGATTTATTGTTGAATTTTGGTTGATTTGGTGGAATTGTGAAGGAAGCTTGGTGGAATTTTGGTTAAATCAAACAGAAAAAGTTTAGATTCTAACATTTTGTTAATATATATAGATATGATTGATTTGTGGATGTTAGATTTTATTTTGGATGTGTGGGATATATATATATATATATATGGGACTAGTTATGTTATATTTAATTTTGGTAGATTTTATGTATATATATGGGACTAGTTATGTTATATTTAATTTTGGTAGATTTTATGATATTGTTGTGATTGGGATTAAAGTGTTTGTATGATTATGTGAATTAAGGGTTATAATTTTGTAAATTAGGTATTTTTGTGATTGATTATTTTTTGTATTTTTGGTTAATTGTTATGATTGATGGTTGTATTAGTTTATGTATTAGGTAGACTAAGAAATTGTGAATATAATTAATTAAAATAAAGTAATGGTAATGGATTTTTACAAAAAAAAAAAAACATAGTTATTGATTATGTATGGTAAGTTAGAAAATTTGAATAAATTAATTAAAATCGAGGAAAAAGACTTTTAAATAAATGGAATATTAAATAAAATTTAAATAATTTTAATTAAGATTAAATTAAATACAAAGATTAAAAACATATGAGAATAATAAGTAAGTAAACATAAATTTGAATAAATGGGAAAAGATAAAAAAAATAGTCTTTTACTAATTTTGAAAATAAATAAATTAAAATAGAAATAAATAAATAATAATATTATAATAATAAATCAAATTAAGTGGAATAATGCATAAAATTTAAAAATAATTTCTATTTAAATTAATAATAATAATAATAATTATTATTATTATTATTATCATTATTATTATATAAAATAAGAAAATAATATGTAAGTAAATACAAATTTGAAAAAAAGAAATAAAAGTGTAAAAATAGTTTTAGTAAAAATTATTTTAAATAAAATACATTAGAAATAACTAAGCATAACAATAATGAATAACTAAATAATAAATTACCAAAAGTATATTTCAATAAATGGAATAACCAATAAAAATTAGAAAATAATATCTTCCATCTATATAATTAAATGAAACAAATAAAACTAGAAATGAATAAATTAAAGTTAATGAATAAGAAAATATTAACTAAAATGAAATTTCAATATTTGGAATTAGAAATAAAATTTAAAAGTAATTTTTATTAAAATAAAAAATAAATAAATTGATAATAATAAATAAGAAAATAATATATATTTTAAGATGCACACAACATTGATGTGGACCATCAATAACTTTTGTGCACGCAGTAGTCTATATGTATTTATATAATTTAATATATTATTTTATATGTATTTATTGTCACGACCGAAAATCTAAGGCTATGATTTTTAGTAATTTTAAGTGAAAATAGTGATAAATAGTAGTTTCTAAAATTTCAGAAAAATTTAAGTCTTGAAATTTAAGTTTAGTCATCCAAAGTAAATAAATTATGAAATTAGACAAATTTAAAAATCATGATATTATCTACCAGTTTTTTTAAAAAATTCTTCATTTTAAATTTAGAGAAAATCTTAAGTAACTAGTTTAAAAATTTTTATTAATTCATGAAGTTTATTGAAGCAATCCAAATTAAATTCTAGATCCAATATTCAAATGATTTACATAAAATCATTTTATTTTCTAAGTACTTAATTTAATAAAAATAAAATCATCCTCATATATCTACTCAGTAAATATATTACTATTGGCTAAATAAATTTAATTTAGGAAAGTGAAATTAATACCGAGTGCAAACTAACCAATAAAGAGGATTTGAAACTACAAGCATATGTCAAACATGCTTGCCAAGCCCCCAGATTAATTACCACAAAATAGGTCAACACTTGAAATGGGAAGAAGTAAGGGGTGAGCACAAGAATGCTCAATAGAAACTCAATTACTTGTTTGAGTGAATGCAATTTTATCAAACCTGCATGGTTAATGTCTTTTCCAAAATCCATTTATAAACCAAATTTATAAACAAGTGGTATCCAGAACAGTCACATATTCAAAACCAAAGTCAAAAATCGCAAGATTGTACATATTATAAATTAACTCATCCCATGAACTTACACCCTCACATCACGAACTAGAGTAACTCGTACTACGTGTACTAAGTACTCTCTGCATGATATCTATCCCAGAAATCGGAAGGACACCCATGTGTCTAAGCCTACCGAATTGGAGAGGCAACTGAATGCTTACACCTACCGAATAGGGACGGATTTATGGGCTCTCATCGAAGGCGGGTGTACTAGTTCGCCTACTACAATAATGCGATGCCTAAGATATATCTCATGTGTGATCTTATGGTATGTACAATATGTAACAAAATATGCATAATAACCATGCAATACATAATTAAACAATGCTTTAAAATTCAACTTGGCATCATTCTGGGATTTACTATACATGGGCAAAACACCGCTATTTTACCCCATGGTCATAATCTAAAAATGTGTATAAAATTTATACAGTCCAATCCCAACATAATCTAATAATTTTCAGTAATTTATCAAAATATCATTTTAATTTACGATTTTTCACAAAATAGTTAAAATGAAAATTTTCAAATTAAAATATGTATAAAATCTGGTAATTGAATCCTTACCTCAATTAAGTATTCAAATAGCATTACAGAACTATGGAGAAAATTTAGCGTTATTTGGGTATCGTTTGGAAGGCCGGGCATCATTTTCGAGCCTTTGATCGACAGGTTTAAAAACTCGATTTTTAATCGAAGCTTCAGATCATAAAATAGACATCACCACTGAATTCAGAGCACCCAAAAATGCTAAGTTAGACATATAGTTTGACCGATTCGGACTCAAACCGAACCTGGTCCACTGCTCTCAAAACGAGACTATTCACGAGTCTCAGAATTTGTGCTATTTGAAAACATAATGATATTATATATCAAAATTCGTTTCTCGACCTCATTAAATCCAAATTTAAAATCAAAAATCAATTTCGAGATTTCGAGTATTGAATAGGCTCTAAATCCGAGAATTACAAAAATGTCTCTTTTCGGAATTAATTTGAAAAATGTCTATTTTCAAAGTATTTAGAAAAATATCACTCAGAAAATATCATTATCACATAATTATCTAAAAAATGTCACTTTCGAAAATATTTGAAAAAAAAATATAGACTTTGCTGATTATTTGTAAAAATGTCATTTTCGTATAAATATTTAGAAAATAACAGTTTTCAAAGCTCAGCTCAAGGCCCGAATCTGAATAATAATAGACTCTAGTCCAACACTATTTAGTTTTTCAAAAATTTCACTTTTCTTCCTGAATTAGAAAAATATCATATTTTTCAATTTAAGATTTCTTTCTAACAGGATATCATTTTAACATAACGCTATCATATTCATTAATGATTTAATCTTTTCTTCTACCTCATAAAATTTTTACGGCCATAATAATAACATCACAAATATAATTATATTTATGCTACAAATTTATTTGTAAAACACCGAAATAAACTTAGAAATCGGCTTACCGGAGCTAATTTGCCGGAAAGGATCGACGCTGGTCATGGGAGAGAAGCTTCAGCTTGCCGTTTGTGATGGTGGCTGTTTTTTTTTTTTTTTTTTTTTTAAGTTTACGAAGAAGAAGAAAAAGAAGAAGAAAGAAGGAGAAAAAGGAAAAAAGGAAAAGGAAAAGGAAAGAGAAAGAAAGAAAGAGAGAAAGAGTTGTCGTGTAGAGAGAGAATTAAAGAAAAAAGATGTATTTAAAAATCAAAAGTGGATCCCACTATTTAATTAAAATATTATATATTATATATATATATTTTTTTTTTTTGAAAAAAAAAAGAGTAGAATACCCTAACAAATTTGGGTTTTTACATTTATGTTATTTAATTCTATACCTAATTTTTAGGCTACGATGTTGAGCTTTAAACTACACAAACACAAGCCTAGTCTCAGTCATAAATCCTAAATTGTCAGCACTGCCTACTATTGATGAGGGACCAATAGTTGATGACGTGCTTGGTCCTCGTCTTGGCCACAGGAAGGGAGTTGGTAGAGTGCTCAAAGGATCAAAGAGTGCTTCTGCTTCTTTTACAGCATAATTTCCATCCTATCAGCCTCTACCACTGCTCCCATCGTCTCAGAAGAGTGAGTAGTTTTGGGCTCAATTATTAGATACTCAGAGACAATCGGAGGAGTTTCAAGCATGCATGTTTCGTAACGATTCTACGGTTCAATCACCAGCATCTTCACAACAGCTTGATCAACAAGATGATTGCGGTTTGCTTATGGAAACTTATGATATTAATTAGGATACTTTCATGTTTCATGTATGACATTTTATTCAGTTTTAATTACTATGGTAGTTTGTGTTATGACATTGGATGTATGCTTCCAAATTAATGATATTAACATATTTATTAAATTAAATAATTACATTAATATTATTATATAATATATATAATATATTAAAATTGTTGTCGTTATAATTTTTCTATAGCGATAATATGCTATATCGTCGCAATAGATGAATATTACTTCGAGGCTAATACAACGATTTATAGCAAATTTGTAGCCACGACAAAGGTGGTGAGACTTTGTAGCAACATAGGCTTTTTCTTGTAGTGAGACCTTTATAATGATAGTTGATCTTCTTTTTTTTTTTCCTCCACCTAAAATTCATAACAATTGATTAATATTCTATCTCTAGCGGGACATATAGGACTTCTTTAATCCACTTAATTCTTGGGGAAATAGGTTTTTCTAGAAATTACACAAATTTTGCAAATAAGAAATCTTGGGATGTTATTATACCTACTCGATTAATTTGAACAAAGGATATTAGTGTTATCTCACAATATTTTTTTGACCAAATATGACAAAAGGTTAATTTTGATATGATTGTGAAACTGAATTGATATAATTTGCATATTTCAAAACGCAGTGGAGATTTTTGGTATCTTTTGAATAATAATATCTAATAGTATATGTATCCAATATTACGTTAGCCCCTTAAAGAAAAATTTTACGTTTGCCGAGGTCCCAAATTCCATCAAGATGTACTTATCCCTATTCATAAATTAAACATTAAACGTTGATTATTTTTTTTGAAAAAAAAAAGAAGAAGAAGAAATAAACGATTTTTATTAATAATACGACTAGAAAAGATGAACAATACTTTTTTAATTAAAGCTATAATATCATGACCTAACTCTGGGATAGTGATAGAAGAAAAATTTCGCTAGAATTGGAAATTCTTTAATTTATAAAGAAAAGATTTTAAGAGTTTTGAATTTTTTTTAAACGGCACGATAAATAAAAATATTTGGAATTCCAACCAATGAGTTTACCCACAGTTCATAGTCACCAATAAATATAGACTGAATAATTTAGAAGAACTAAATTCAAATAATTCATCGAATAACATCATTCACACCTCAATATCAAACTAGTATGGCATATATATATATATATATATATATATA
>JXTB01000820.1:6229-17651 GCA_002914805.1 Parasponia andersonii | reverse complement strand
TAATCCAGATATATTCAAGTAGCATAATCTATTTATTAAACAAGACTTAAACACAAGTCTTAAATTTGCATCCTTAATATTACTAAGTCATAAACTATGAGTAAAAGATAACTCTTTAATTACTTGTTAGTCATCAATGTCACACTGGACACCACCTGTGGAGAAAGTAGAGGGTGAGCATAAAATGCCCAGTAGGTTATCCAATTTCCCTTTTTTGGGAAAATTTATTTATAATTCTCGAAACACCTGCATGGTTAATAATACTAGAAAGTATTTTTATAAATATTAAGCTTTCAAAACATATATAGAAGACTATACTAAAACTAAAACTAGATGTCCAGGTCAAATATATAGAAAATCATAATAAAATAGGCATAACTGTACATCACATAAATCAACACCTCACATGAGCTTTCACCATCTCATCATGACTAGAACAACTCATACTACATATATTGAGTGCTCCCTGCCTGATATCTATATCTGGAAACCGGATGGACACTCGTATGTCTAATCTTACTGAGCCGGAGAGGCACCGAATGTCTACACCTATCGAGTGGAGATAGTCAGAAAACAAACTCTACGTAGGGTTATGGGCTCTCACCGAAGGTGAGTGTGCTAGTTCGCCTACTATAATAGTGTGATGCTTAAGATGACTCTCATGTATGATCATATAAAATGTGCAGTATGTAGAGTCTCAAATAAACATGCAGTGATTTAACATTCTAGACCTGTTCTGATTTTTAAATAGAAATCCATTTTGTATTTAAAAATCCAAAAATATTGTTCCTAAGATTTAACTAAATCCTAAGATTAAAATTAGTACAAAATCACACATAAAATATCCAGAGCAGTCCACAATATTTCACAAGTTCACAATTCATTAAAATAATTATTTAAATAATTTAATTTAATAAAATCACAAAATTTTATTTTTCAGAATAAATTCCAGTTTTAATGAAAAATAATGAAAAATAAGGAAATTGAATCCCTTATCTCGAAATAGTAATTATGACGAGCTAGCGATGCTAGAAAAGTTCTTTGTCGATCAGCTGGTTTTTTAGACGGTCGTTTCTAGATTCCAATATGTTCATTTGAAAAAGTGAATTTCCAAACGGAATCTCAGATTAAGAAATTGAGGTCACTGTTGAATTCAGAACGCCCAAAAATAATAAGTTAGGCATAAAGTTTGTCGAAAACAGGTTCCGATGTGGAACTGGTCTGAGGCACGTAAAACGGTGCAATTCACGAGATAAAAAGAATTTCTGAAATTCTACTTTGGCCACAAATTTTAAAAAGATCCTTTCACTTTAGTCCTTCCTTAATTATATTTTTATCTCTAATTGATAATTTCTTTTTCATTTTTGCCCCAAATGCACCTAGATTTTATTTTGTTTAGATTCAACACCAAATGTTGATTTAATTTGAAATATTTTTAAAATTTTATTTAATTAATCTGAAAATATAAAATTACCAAAATACTTTAGATTAAAATCAATTAATTATCCTTATAAAATTTAGAATTTTATACATAATCAATTTGCGCTCGTTTCGGCGACTAGGTAGTACTTTTCCTATTTATTTTTCCAGCTTGAAAAGATCGGGAGTACTTAAGTTTAGATTACAATAATGGTAGCCCGTGGAAATATAAGACATATATAATTAAGCAAGGTTGATTATGCACAACTAGATTTATTCTACCGACATTTTCAATTCCTTTAACACATTTTCAACGTAGGAAATTAATTATTATTACTGATCCATTTGATTTTGTGAGGAAATCATTAATTATAGTTATATGGTCTAAATTAATTTGATGACCCATTTAAGTAGTTGCTTCATTTTTTATTTCACTCTTGAAGTCATCAAATGAACTTCAATTTTTTTTTCGTTCATCTTGTCTGATCGTGTTAAAGGTTATATATTTATATTATTGTATGCATTAATCATTTGGTTAGTTCTTCTTTTGTTTTACATAATGTTTAGTTCTTTACCTTAGAGTCAAGAACTGCTGATGTAATATCTGTAAAGTAACAAATGCAAATTAGATATTTTAAGAGTAATGATAAAGTTGTAAATATTGAATTTTTGATTAAAATAATAAAATATCTGAAATATTATAATATTTTACAATAATGTCTAGTTTTTTCTTAAAAACTCTTCAAAAGTTCACATTTCCAGCAAATAGGGGATTGGGGGAGAGAGAAAGAGAGAAAGTGCTGGATCTGCCGTTGTACCGCTGCGTGCCTCGACCGATGTAGAAGTCCCGTCGAAGCACTTTCAAAGATGAATCCAACACCACCAGTTTCGCCTCGTTTTGACGTCGGACGAAGCCGTAGCGGCCCTACAAAGATTCCGCCCCGGTGAGGTTTTCCGGTCACCGAAGCGCCGTCCGACCTCCGGTTTTGACACCTCCAACAAGTGAAGCTCCATCTCGCCACCGCCGATCAACTTCAAGTAGTTTTACGTTAAAATTCATCTCCGCTAAATTTTTACCATTTTAACCGTTTTTACCAACTATGTAAAAAATAATATTCACATAATTATTTTGATTAAATGATTTATTTACTCGAGGTAAATACGTAGGGTGAAATAGAGTTAAAAATTAAAGTTGGTAAAAGTAAAAAGGGTAAAGGTAAGTGTGGTAAATAGTAGTTAGAAAATAAGGACATTTTTCTAATTATTTTCAAAAGTTGGCATTTATGTAAGTCTTGGATTTTTGGGCTTAATTAATGCTAGGGACCTCGAAACTGAGTTCTGATTTCGAATTTCGACTCAGTGAGGTCAAGACATGAATTTTGATATAAAATATCATTGTATTTCGTTGTGGAACCAAAATTGAAATTTTGTGGCACAAATTGCACCGTTTTGCATGCTATGGGCCGGGACTTGATTTTGACAAAATATATATCTGACCTAGCATTTTTGGGTGCTCTGAATTCAGTGGTGACCTCCATTTCTATATTTGAAGCTTTGGTGGAAAAGTCACTTTTTCTAGTGGACTATTGGGAACTAGAAATTGTCGTTTAAGCACTTGAGTGACTAGCCGAAGATTTTTCGAGTGTCATTGACCTGATATTACTACCATATCAAGGTAGAGGTTCGATTACCTAATTTTTATATTTATTTTAGATTTTATTTGCATTAAAATTTATTTATGAAAAATCGTGATTTTACGATGGTTAAAGAAAGTATTATTAATTGTTGAGTTATACTAGGATTAGATTGCGTAAATTATTTTTTATATTTTTACATACTAGTTTTGGGGTAAAACAGCGGTGTGCTGTCCATTTTATAATAAATCCCAGAATAATGCCAAGTTGGATTTTTAAAGTATGATTTAATTATTGGATGCATGGTAGCCGTGAATTGTGACATGTTATACATACCATGAGATCACACACTTGAGTTCTATTATAACATCGCGGTAGTTTTAGGTCGCTGGCGAGTTGCTGCAGTGCTAGGTGAGAGACCTAGGCTCCTGTGCAAGTTTTTATCTGATACATCTACGGGCAGTGTCAGGATACTGGGTACCCCTGCTATAGAGGTATTATAAGGCCGTGATGGGAAGATGAGAGCTCACTTATATCCTTGCTGATGTATGATATGTACAATGATGTGGTTTTGATTTTGGTTTTGAATATGTGACTATTCAGGATACCAATAGATTTATAAATTTGATTTATACATGGATTGAAAGAAACTAACCATACAGATTTGAGAAATTGCATCAATCAAAAAGGTAATTAAATTCTTACTGAGCATTTGAATGCTCATCCCTTACATTTCCCCACTCAGGCAGTGCTCGGTGTGACTTTGAAAACTCGGGAGCAAAGGATTGAGGAGTTGGTTACCGTATCGGAAATTGGTAACTATGTAAATAACATTATTATTTATCTTGGCATATATTAAATATTAATGGGCCCGTTACACGGACTCTATCTGTATAACTAGTGTGTTGAATTGTGAGACTACTGATAATGATGCTTGGTTTGTTTTAAATAAATTTTATTTAATAATTTAAGTCTAATAGTGATCACAAAATTAAAGTTTTTTTAAATTATTTTTATGAATTTTTCTTAAAATACCTTTGAATTTCCACTTGTGAAATTCCCTTTCTGCCACTGACCCGAAGTTTGGGTCGCGACAGTTGAAAATTTTCTATTAGTCACTTCATTAGTTAACATTTTCCAATAGAAAAATTTCCTTTACGATGTCATACGATTGATTGTCTCATGCTTCTTGATATATATATTTTTTAATAATAACTATTTTCATGCATATATATATATATATAGGGCACCAATCCAGTAAGTATTTTTTTTTTATACCTATGCATAGGTATCAATTTGGCCAATGAAAATTTAGCATGCACATTTTTTTATTATAAAAAATAAGAAAGAGAAAGAGCATTAATGATGCACGTCTTTTCATGGACTTCAATATAGCATGCACATTTTTTTATTGTAAAAAATAAGAGAGAGAAAGAGCATTAATGATGCACGTCTTTTCATAGACTTCAATATAGCATGCACATTTTTTTATTGTAAAAAATAAGAGAGAGAAAGAGCATTAATGATGCACGTCTTTTTATGTACTTCAATATAGTCATTGAATCACTATTAGATGGTGATCTTATCTATAGGTAAAGAAAAAAAATACCTAAAAAAAATACCTATTGGATTGGCAACCATATATATATATATATATATATATTCTAATGTTTGAAAATGTTACATAGGCACCAAATTAAACAATTTTAGTTTTATTTTTCGGGAGTCAATTGACATACTTTTTTGATTTGTTTAAATTATTTTTTCTAACAAAATTAGCACATGCAAAAGCCGTTAACTAATTGCTAGCACATTAATCAAATACGTATGAGGAAAGTGAAATTAAGAATACTTAAACTTATCTTCTCTCTCTCTCACTATTTCATAGAATATGATAGCAAGAATAGGATTAAACTCGCATTTTATTTATTTTTTTTGTTAAAAAAGAAATAAAGAAATAAAAAAGAAAAAAAAGGATTAACTAGTTGCATCAATGGTAGGAATATATAAGCGAGACAAATTAAAACCTATATATCTAGATAGCTTGTGATCACACAAGGATGTTATATATTTAGATGATAAGATCTAGATATATATAGTGTTCATGGCTTCTACTCTTTTGTGTTTTTGTTTCAAAAAAAAAAAAAAAAGAAAGATTATCTTCTTTCTCGTAATCAGAGCAAAGAACTCTTAATTATTCATTTCATATGGGTGGTCCTGCCAATATTAGTTTTGCGTTGTCTTGTTCATATTTTCCAAAGGAGAAGCATGATCTGTTGTGAAATTTCTCTGTTTTCCCCTTATATTTGGGAAAAAAAAAAAAGGGAAGAAAAGAACAATTTGGAGGAGGATGGAGATCTATTATCGAGTCATTGTCGGAATCTCTTTTCCAGTCTGTCACATTATGGGCGTATTATATACCTCAAACTCAATAATATCAAAGTAAATGTGACGAGGACTTCTCCCATTTACAAATTTTTTTTTTGGGGGGTAATAAAGAGGGTGAGTGGAGTGCCTTAATTTTTAGAATCATTACTATTCTTTTTCAGTTGGATTTTTAAAAGCGACGTAAAAATTTGACCTCTTGAATAAAGCATTTTGTACCACCCCTTAAAAATATTTAACTTTCTTTTTTTTTTCCCAACGAATCTCATATATCACTGACAACAACTATATGTGCACAGCATCTTACATTAATAATGCCCAAAGACAGAGAAAGCTAAAAATAAGGGTTTTTGGTATATTTACCTCCTAAATTTATCATCATTTGGCAATTTGATTCTCCAATTTTGTTTTTTTTTTTTATAATTAAGTCCTTATATTTATAATTTAGTTGCAGTCTCATCCAAATTTAATATCTGTTAATTTATCGATGGAAAATGCGTGTGCATTGCACGTGGGTAGTTTTTAGACGGTAGTATTAGGAATTTTAAGAACTGTAATGCATTAAAGGAAAAATAAGGATTTTAAATTAAAAAATTAAACTAAATCAAATATTAATTAAATGCGATTTATATTAAATCGAATTCATTGAAATTACCCAAATTTAACTCGTTATTAAGAATTCATTCTAATTAATTTAAGAATCAAACAAGTAATATACTAAAGAGTATCATTGTTTGCTTAGACAATAATTAGATCCTTCATTAGGCGCAGGACTGCAGGAGCAAGATGGCGATCGATACTTAAGGGTCTTCTCTTTCCACGCCAAAAATACAGAAGCCAACACATTCAAACCCCACCCAAAAAAAACTTGCAAACGTCATTGATGAGTTAAAAAACATCATTAACCCCAGAAGAACACTATACATTTGAAACGAATTGCTGTCGTTTGGGTCTGTCAGAGAGAGAAATCCCAAAGAAAGACTGGTTTAAGGATCTTGATTCAAAGGCATCAAAGTGAAAACGTTGTTGAATGAAGAGGGTAAACTCGCTTTGCCTTTACCGACCCCGTAAGCTCCAATTAATCAGGTTTAGAATTGGAATCAAAAACCAAAGTGCGAAACCTACGCTTGGGACGACACGATTGAAACCCTTATAGAACTGGCCAACTATGTTTTGAAGGTTGATGAAACTCAAAGATGGATTAGGATTTTGGGGGTAAAAAAACCCAGGCTTCTAAGGAGATAGTGAATTTTTCAAAGATCTACAAATCACCCTTCTCCACTCAAGATATGGGCAACCACGTGAGTGAGGCAACACTACTACAGAAAACCCATTTAACGGTAGTTCAAAACTGCTGTAATTGGCATTGCCGTTAAAAACCATACTTTTAATGAAAAACCGCCGTTAAAAATAAATACCGGGATTCGCTGTTAAAACCAATAATGGTGGTTCCTCTATTCCAAAGGAGCCACCGTTAAAGTGCTTCAACTAAATTTTTTTTTAAAAAAATAAGCATGTATTGCTAAGTACCAATTACACTAATCAAGTATAATCCCTTTAATAACACAATTTAGTATAACAGAATAACTTAATTATCAATATAAAAAAAGAAATATACCAAATTAAGTAAAAAGAATTTGAGAACAAACAATTACATTTCATTGGTAATGAGACAAAAGCTGTCAGAGAATTATCAAGAACCTATATACGACAAATGAGAGATAAATAAAATTAGAACAAATAAAGTAGCAACACCAAATATGAAAAACATAAAAAGTAGTTTGGAAAAATAACAACACTAAAGATTACACTAAAGATTTATACATTGATGAATAGAAAAATAAAATATATAATCTAATAATTACTAAGGTATAAATATCTATAAATTTCATACTGAATGCTACGTGGCTCTTTGGTATCAAAACATCCAACTAGCAAAACAATGATATATACTTCCATATAGGATCCAAACTAGCTAAGACTACCAATCCATTGCGGTATTTAAAAAGTGACCAATCATTATCTAAATCGACCTTAATTTTAACTAAAAGAATGCAATTTGTATTTTATTTTATACAATATAACTAGGCTATAGTTTGCCTTTGTTTTAGCTAAGATATATTATAGTAGATTACTCTATACAAATATCACGTATTTAAAAAATACTTAGTTCATTGCCACAGCACAACTCATATATCAAACTTTGATTTATCATCAATCCTAAAAATTCACTAATAATTATACGGAACAAATGAGTTATAAATATATAATGTTGTATTTAACGCATAACTAATGTGCCTAAATTTAATTATACCTCAATTTCCAACTAATTTTCTATAAAGAATACAAAGCACAAAATTTGTTCTTTAAAAGAAAACAAACGAAAGAAATATAAGAACTTATATTAACAACACGAGTATTTCCATGAGTATTGAGAGGCTCAAAACTAGAAGCTTCGTCATAGTTAATTATAAAAGAAAAACCTAAAACTTTTCTATAGCACATATACTTGCTAAATGATAAATAATTTTAAAAATTTTAAGCATATAGAGCTTACCCAAGTTGAATCTAGTGATTTGAGCCAAACGAGATGATTTTGGTGGTCAAAATCGTTGGAATGAGAGTCACTGCACTTGAGAAAGATAAAGTGGAAGGGAAGTTACAACTGTCACGACTCAAACTTCGGACCAGTGGCAGAAAAGGAATTTCACAAGTAGAAATTCATAATTTAATTTAGAAAATAAATGAGATTGCAATTCTTCAAAAAAAAAAAAGACGACAATTATTTTACAAAAATAATTCAAATTATAAATTCCCAAAATTTGTGATCACTACTAGACATAAACTGTTAATAATAGTAATAAAACATAAATATGTATCACATTGTCATCATCAGTGGGCATCATAGATAATACAGGCTAAATCCAAAGTATGAGCCTTAAATATTATTACAAATCCAAGGTGAGTATCTAAGTAATTACCAACTACAAAATTAGGATAAACTTCTTCTTAGATTACTCCGTCCCGAAATTGCTCAAGTCACACTGTAAATCACTTGAGAAGGGAAAAAAAAGGGTGAGCATTCACATACTCAGTAGGAATTTCAATCACTCTTTTTGGTATGAATGCAACTTTTCAAACCTATATGGTTAGCACATTTCCAAAATCCATTTATAAAATAAGTTTGCAAAGTAATCAAAATCATAAGTAATCATGTTTATTATTGTACATATCATAAATCAACTAAGTACAAGTATCTACATAAGCTCTCATCCTCCCGTCACGGTCCTGTAATACCTCTGTAACAAAGATACCCAGCATCCTGACATTACCCGGAGGTGTGTCATCAAATCCTGCACAGAGGTCTAGGTCTCTCACCTAGCACTGCAACAACTCACTAGCGATCTAAATACCATGATACTAAAATAAAACTCAAGTATGTGATCATATGGTAGGTACAACATGTCATAGAGTGTGTAATAACCATGCATAAAATATTTTAAAAAATCATGCTTTAATACTCATTTGGTATTATTCTGGGATTTACAGAAAATTGAGCAGCATAACGGCTATATTTTTCTAAAATCAAAATTTTAAACCTGCATAAAAATCATAACAACCAATCCCAGAATAATCCAATATATCTCAACAGTTCACAAATTTATTAAATATCCAATCAAACTATTGAATTCCATGAAAATCGACATTTTCAAGAAATAAGTCATAATGCACATTTTAAATCAAAATAAGTATAAAACTTAGTAATTGAGCTCTTACCTCACTAGAATAGTGATATCATACTAATGGGTCCTCAAGGTACCGTTGAACGATCTCTTAGAGGGTCAGGAACTAATTCCATGCTCTCGATCGCTCACTTGTGAAAAATCAACTCCTCAACGGAGCTTCAAATCGACAAATAAACTTCTTTACTGAATTCCTAGCACTCAAAATAGCTAGATTAGACATATGATTCGACCAGTTCGGGTCCGGGCCGACACCGCACTGGTGTCACGTAAAACGAGACAAAATCTAAGCCGTTAAATATGGTTTTTTGTATCGATCACCAAATATAGTCAATATATATATATATATATCAAATATCACCATTTTCCGAGTGCATTCCCAAAATGACATCAAAAACAAAATCTAACGGTCGAATCAAAAGTCGAACCCGAGCTAAAAAATACACAAAAATGGCAACTTTTGATTCAGGCGAAATGGGATCGTGTAGTATATATTTTTAAGTTCCTCTCGACGATACGAACCCAATGAGCCTAAGAACATGACCTGAAACAGCCCAAAACGATGCCGAAAATTCAAAGTCCTCTGCGGCCCAAAACGGCGTTTCTAGCGACGGGAAGCTCGGCGGTGGCTTTGGGCAGATGGCACGGCAACTGGTGGCATGGGAAAGCTCTGCCGGTCGTTGGTGGGGCACGACGATGGCCGGTGGTATGTCTCAGCTGGGCTCGGTCTTTCGGCGGCTCGACGAGGAAGAGAGAGCAGAGAGAACGAGCAGGAGACGAGAGTGAGAGTGAGAGAGAATGAGCGAGAAAGAGAGAACGAGCGAGAGAGAGACTGCGTGATCGGAGAGAGCGAGAGAGACGAGAGTGAGATTGAATGGGAGAGAGAGAGTGAAAAAAAAACATCTCTTTTTTTTTTTTTATAATTTTGGTCAAATGACCCTTTTACTCTTGATAAAAACGAGAGATTACAGCAACGAACTCGATTGGAAAAATGAAGGAGAGAATAAGGGCTGGACTGGTTTTGGCCCTAATTTATATTACTTTTAATAGCAGTTGTAATAGAACTATCGTTAAAAGTCTTTTTCGGTGGTTCCTCTACAACTTTTGGGAAATGTTTAAAATCTTTTGAACCTTTCTCAGCGGTTGTAGTAGAACCGCAAAGAAAAGTTAAGTTTTGAGCTTTAACAATAGTTCTGACGTAACCGTCGTTAATACTCTGTCGTCAAAGATAGTATTTTTTTGTAGCGCAACACTTGCATTTTTTTAATTGTTATTTCTTAAATTAATTAGAGTAAATTCTTGATAATTGGGGAGCTAAATTTAAGTAATTTCAACTAATTTGAGTTAACTTATACTGAATTTGATTAATATTTGAATTAGTTTGAATTTTTTTAATATAATTTCAACTAATTGAGTTAACTTAAATTGAATTTAATTAACATTTGAATTGGTTCGAATTTTTTAATTTGAAAATCCCTATTTTTCCTTTAACCATTACAGTTTTTAAAATTCCTAAAGCTGTCCTTTATAAACCACCCACGTGCAGTATATACTTGAGATGGAAGATGGAAGATGGAAGATATACTTGAGATTTTATTTATTTATTTTAAGGATTCTTCTAATTACGTTATCTGTAAATTGAAAAATAAATTATTGGTTGTACTGTTTCAGGGAATCATTATGTGATAAGTGCTTGTTCTTTTCGTACCTTATAAAATTAATGGCAAATAATTAACTCTAAATTATTGTTTTGCTTTTTGTTTAGTCACTGGGCCGGAGGAATAAGAAAATTATAAGAAGTTGTTTTTAATGTTTCAACATTTTTTTGGGGGTGTAACATAGGAAGGGGAAAAAAAATAAAAAAGTAAACATCGAAATCATACAAGCACCGAAGCACGTTCTTTTTTGGTAAGGAAATTACCTTTTAACATGTAGGAGGATCATCTGATCCCAAGAACCTTCTTATTTAACTACATATATACTTCTTTTTATTAATCATCAATGGAACAAAATGTAAAAACCTGGAATTTTTGAAGGTAATTTGGATATTTTACCAATTTTTCGGATAAAATATTGTGGGGACTAATTTGTAAAAATTTTATTCAGAGAGACTAAATTGATAGAGATTTAAAATTTTGGGACTTATGTGCAATTTTTGAAAAATTGCACAGCCCTATAAGGTTGGGCCATGTGGCTTTGCTCAGCCAATCCCATCTCTCCTTCTCTCTCTCTCTCTCTCCC